>VSMD01040213.1:0-40029 GCA_008750895.1 Mirza zaza
TATGATGGTAATAGAGTGAGGTTGCTGGGTCAAGTGGTAAGTATGATGTTTAACTTCATGAGAAACTGCCAAACTGCTTTCCAAAGTGGCCATACCATTTTGCAACCCCAATGGTAATATATGAGAGTCCGAGCTGCTCTACACCCCTGCCAGCACTGAGTGTCGTCAGTGTTTTCTGTTTTAGCCTTTCCAATAGGTATTAGTGGTTCGGCCATTTCAATAAGTATCTCATTGTGATTTTATTTTCCATTTCCCTAATAACTAATGATGTTGAGTATCTTTTCACATGTTTATCTGCCACCTGTGTATCTCTTTAAGTAAAGTGTCTGTTCAAATATTTTGCCAATTTCGAAATTGGGTTTGTTTTTTGTTGTCAAATTATGAGAGTTTTAAACGTATATATTAAGGATACAAGTTCTGTGTCGGATAGGTGTTTCATAAATATTTCCTCCTGAAGTGCTTTTGAGACACTCAAGTAGTTAGAGCTGATGCTCAGAGGAAAGTTCTAGGCTGGTGACACAAAATGTGACTTCACTGGGGTGTCAATTGAAATTGAAGACATGGGCATGAGTGCAACTGTCCAGGGAGAAAGAAGACCCTTGAAAGGAGAGATGGCTTAAGAGCGAGCATTTAGGAATTTCAAAATTCAGTAGCCAGGCGGAATGGGATGTTCTAGGAAAGGAGATTGAGAAAGATCTGCCAACATCGTAGGAGGAAGCCCAGGCTTCACGGATGCACGTGCTACCTTGGGAGAGGAGCTGGCCTTCAGTTAACCCTCCCTGGCATCATCCCACCTCCCTGCTAGAGATCCAACAGATCTCCTAACCATACTGATGGAGGCCAGTCGGGACTGCCGCCCAATTTCTAGGGCAAGACACAGTTGTTCCCTGCTGACCCTGAAGGTGGCTGAGTGTGGGGGCCATTGAGTATCGAGAAGATGGGAACCCCGCCCTCCAGGAACTCAGCTTGCAAAGAGAGAGACCAGCCGTGCTTGACCACCCTGGACAAGGCAGCCTGCAACGTGCGCCATTGTAGGTGTAAGCCCAGAGCAGGGAGCGGCCGGTTCTGCCGGGGAGATGACTGATACCACAACGTAACTTGGCGCACCCTTGCCGACCCTGGCTACCATCTCCCCGCCACGCTGTGCGCCCTCTTCATACCCCACAGCCAAGGAAGCCGTGCCCTGGACGGCGCCGCTGGGCGTGAGCGTCCATCCCACAGCTGCACGGCGGGGCTGGGGTCGGTGCAGGTGCGCGCTGTTTCTGGAACTCGGAACCCAATCACAGTCTCTCCCCCTGGACTCACTTCAGACCCTCGGAACACAAAGGTGCACTTTGCAGCCTCTCTCCAGCGTGATCGCTCTCTGCCTTGAGAGATTCTGCACCCGCTTTATTTACCCGCCCAGGGTTGACTTTCTAAGTCCTCCAGGGACGTGTTTTCACTGCCTCATTCACTAGAAAGAGAGGAACACACGAGCTAAATTCCTGGGGGCGGGGGGGACTTTTGATACAGGAAAACTTTGCTTCTTTTTAAGCGGGAGGCTGAGCTCCCCTTTTTGACTGAATTTTCTCTAGACATCCCTGTAGCTTTCTGCTCACACTGACTCAACAAATTCCCGAGGTTTCCTTCCCTCTCCGGATGGAACTGTCCTCACGCCCCCCAGCTAGCAAAGGAAGGAGCTGTACGTGAGTGTGCCAAAGACATCTTCTAGCTCTGCGGACGTCCGGGCCTCTGTCCTCTGTGGCTTGTCCGGAGCCAAGGACACCCAGGCGGGGCCTAGACGCACTGCCCACCTGAGACAGCTGCCCACACACGATGCCATCAACGGAGGCCACCCTGGGCTTGCGGTGTTTCAAATGCAAGGTTACGGAGTAAGGATAATGGGAAACTGTGCCACCTCATCATTTTTAATCTTTCTAAATAATGCCTCTGTGCATAAGCCAGAGATTTTTTTTTTTTTTAATTTTAAAATCAATTGTGCTTATTGTGCTCTTTGGAAAAGTAAACGAGAAAGCTGGGAAGGAAGAAGTGGAATCTGGGCTTTATTAACAGAAAAAGAGCTTGGAGCGGGCGTGGAAACACAGTCCTGCCTCGCCTAGGCTGCTGTGGTCCTGGAGGGCAGGGTTAGCAGCTGAAAACCCCAAGCGGTTTCTACGGGAGAAGAGAGCTGCTCACGCTGCAAAAATGTACCAGCCGTATGTGGGCAAAGCAGCTGTCTTCCATTAGCCTCAGACGCCCTGAGAACCTCCATTCCTACCCCAAGGAGAATGGGGCTACGGCCCCTAGGAAGGGCCTCTAAGTTGGAAGCATCAGATGCCAAATCCAGGTTCAGCCACTTATTCGCTGCGTGGCCTTTGGGAGATGACTCGATGTCTCTATAGTACAGGGGACAACACTTACTGCTTGGAGGTCAGAGGGCACACTAAGCCAATGTAGCTGACGGCTTATATAAGGGCCCGTGGCTGTGAAAACCCCGTGTAGATTCACCCCCAGGGTAGCACGCGGCAGTGTGGACGGCCGGGGTGCTTGGTACCAAGCCAAGCTCAGCGGGTACGAGAGAGGCTGTCATCTCAGCTCAGACCCACCAATGCATTCTGCAGCTGCCTTGGGTAACTATGGCATTCTGGTGACAACGTTTGGAGAGATGGAAATGCCACACATGGCTCCGAGGTACCCATGCTTGGCTCTGCCGAGGAACAAAGTACATATACAGATCGCACACGCTCCCACGCACGCCACCTGCCCTCAGCCCCCTCGCGCCACTTAGAACCTCGTGCTGCTTCTGCAAACCTACTTCTACTTCCCGTAGGGAAAAGCGGGAACCTGTTGTCACGTGCAGGGGAAAACCATGACGCGCACGGCCCACGTCGGCCTCCGTGTGGGGGCGTGCTCCCCTGATGCATGGTGCAGGGCGAGCCCTCCTGGAGTCCGGTGAGCTTTCCCGGGGCGAGCCCGTAGCCACTCTCCCGGGCTCTTACAGGTCTTCATACAAGTCGGCACGGGGGCTGAGAGCCCAACCCGGGCCCTCGGGCTGACCAAGGGATTTTACTAGAGAGGCCGCACCTTCAGTTTCCTCCCAGCAATCTGCATTTAACTGTCATCTGCTGGTCTCTAGGGCTCTCTTACCTGTGCCCTGTGTCCTAATAGGACGGAAAGTAGGAGGGCGGAGCGAGGAAGGAGGCATGTAAGAAGTAACCGTTTCTTCTTGCTCCCCGGAGATTATTTATGAGGTTTGACCCATCGGACTCAGGGGCACCTGCATTCCATGCCTGGGAGAAGGGAGGTGGCCGTGAGGGCAGACTCGGGTGGGGAGCAGATGCTTAGCGGTGAGGACCTGCGGGAGATCTCAGAGACCCGTCAGAGGTTCCATGGTGGCTTCTAAGCGTTCTGGGGATCAGGCCTTTCTTCTTGCGCGTTCTTCACTGGTGAGCACCGGCGTGCACGCGCGCCTTCTCGTGCACTACACATGTGTCCCACGGGCAGGGTCCCCAGGAGCCAGGCAGCATGGCGGCTCCTGAATCTCATCGCCGCTGGAGCCCCAGCTGAGATATCGCCCGTCACTCCTGCCTGCCGTGTGGTTAAGCTTTCTGCCTGGAATGGCCTTTCGTGTCCCATATCGAAATTGTCAATATCTTTGATACCGACAACCACTCCGGAACTCCACGCTCACTCAAGAAGCAATTGCACGTGTCTAAAGGGCATTTATGGCTCAAACGTACCCAGCTAAACGCCCATCTCACCAAGCAGGGCAGACGCGGACGCTGGTTGCCCACCTAACAGATGTCTCTGTACCCCCAGTCCATCCCTGTTGTTAGCATTGGCCTTCTACTCAAGTGTTAAAATAGCACACATTCACCCTCCCAGGCTCTCTTGCATCCAGAGTACGGACAATGGGATCTGATCTTCACCAATGGGGAAATGGTCCAGGGAAGTTTCTAGAAAGGTTTGCCTCCCTGATAAAAAGAGACATGTGAGGAGAAAAATGCCCTTTTTTTCTTCTTATGAATATGGTTGTGTGAGGATATGATACCTGGAGCCACAGCAGCCCTCTTGGGGCCGTGTGGACGCAAGCCTTAAGGAAACTGATGATCGTGGAAGAGTGGAAGGAAAGAAAGAGCCTGGTTCCTAGATGACACTGTTGAACCACTAGATAGACTCATGAGCATTCCTGCTTCTATGACTTCTTGTTAGGTCAGGTATTTTATTAATACCCTTCTTGAGTAGTTTTTATTGGGCGTTCTGTTACATCCAAAAGCATCACCACTGAGCATCGTAACCCTTCTGCCACCATGAGTGTGTGGAACTGTGTGGTGGTGGGAAAGGTGTCCTGGGTATTGCATCTGGGTCTTCTACCCCGTTCCTGTGATGAGGCAGGGATTGGAAGGAAAGAGCCCAGAGGGTCAGGCTAGAGCTCAGTGGTTGATGAGAGCTGGAGTGGGTTCAAGGAACCAGGGGCCAGGACACAAGGTCACCAGCAGCGTGCTGGGCAGGGAGTTTGCAGCATTATCTTCTTAAAAGTGTCCAGAGAGCTACTCTGACCCCCATGCCCCTCTAGACGATGGTGTTCAAGTCCTAGGCCACCTCTAAAGTCCGTCTAGTACGAGTGGAGGGGAGGGCTGGACAAGCCGCGTGGCTGGTTCTTCTTGGCTCGGGCACAGGTCGGGATGATCGTGCAGTTGGCAGGGCTCAGAACCCGCACAGGACACGAGCAGAGTCTGCAAAGGCTTAGCTGGGGCGCAGCCTGACACCATTGGCTACGTTTTGATCTTTGCTTTTTGAATTTTTCATGCCGTCCTTGCCTTTCCCTCCCCTTGGCTATGAAAACATTGCCTAGGCTGTACTTAGTCTGCTCGGGCTCAAATTACCCTTCGAGGAAACATCCTGGTCTAGGGCAGGTGCTCTCACTGCAAAGACAGGATGCTTCAAATTACATCTGTCAAATGCAGGATGTCTTTTGGAATCACAGAACATTAGGACTGAAGGTGCTGAGGCCCAGAAAGGGACAGCCAATTTTCTAAGGTCACCAGCTGGTTAAGTGGGAGAGCCTGGGTAGAACCGATGCTCTGTTGCCCACTTGAACGCGCTCTGCATGACACTAAACGACACTCTGACCCGTGTCACGGGTGCTTCAGAGCACCAAGAACAACAGGGAGAAGTGTATTCATGCAAGCTGGGGCTGCGGGAAGACAAATGCATCCAACTATCTTTGCCTCTCAGACTCTTTATGACCTTCTAAGACTTGGGCTCAAATAATTGAGAAAAAGTTAATAATCAGAGCTTGGGGGTTCTCAGTCATAGGCATGAGAGGCCCTCAGGTTCTGGTGGGTGCATCTGTTTTAGAACTAATTTTTGTAAGATGATGGTGGGTCCAATTTGGTGTGGCGTGAATACATAATTTACCTCTGGCGTTTTTTGAGAATCTGACATCACTCGTTGTGCTTCGTGAAAAGCAGGGCCTGTCTCGCCGTTAATTCTGGTTTTCTGATTTGCATTTTCAGGAGCTGTACGACAGGTAGCTTGTGAGGCCTTTCCCCCTGCTGACGCGGTTTACAGGCTAAAATGATTCGAGAGCCACCGTCATCCTTTGTGTTTTGCAGGTCACCCAAATGAAAATTGAAGGACCAGCGAAGCAATCCGTATTTGTCAGGGAAAGCGCGTGCTCCACGACGCGGACCCCAGTGTTAAAAAAGTCCTCCGGGGAAGAGGTTGGATTCCGAGTGACTAGAATAACTTACTCCCGTGTGCTTTGAATATAGATGGCCGGCATCTGCCTGCGCGGCGTGTCTGTGCACATTCCACACAGTCCCTCTCTCGCGACAGCGCAGCCCCACACGCTAACTCACACCTGCACCTGCACGGACACCCGGAACTGGGACGCGGTGTATATGGTGCCAAGTGCTCAACCCTTGGGGTGAGGCAAACCTGGGCTCCAGTTCCAGACTACCCACCCGCTCATTGTCTGGAACTTTCCCTCTCTGGGTCTCAGTTTTCAAATCTGAAAAATGGGGGTAATTATACCCACCCCTCTGGGTTTCAGTAAAGATTAAATGAGATCACTCATTAAAAAAAAGAAAGTCCTTAACATGTAATAGGGCCTCAGCAAATGCCGATTCCCTTTCTTCTTTCTTTTTCCCTCACTGTAGGTGGTGCTTGGGGAAATGTGGTTCCAGCCCCTGGCAGCCTGCGCATCCTAAACCTCCCAGTGGGGCTGCGGGAAAGACCCAGCATGGCGAGATGCGGGGGCCGAGGGGCGTCCCTGCTGCTCTTCCCACCCCTCCGGCAGACACATCTGCTTCTCAGCAGAGAGCAATCACATCCCTCTTTTCCCCAAAGGGAACCCGGCTTCTGAGACCTTTTTAGGTATTGGGTATCAGGGTAATAACAGTAATAGCTTCCGTTTGTTGCGTTTTTACTATGTGCCAAGCATCGCGTTAAGTGCTCTGTGCACGCCGACCCGCCAGCCTGTCCACAGCGCAGGCTCGAGCGTTCTTGCGCTACGGAAGCCCAGGCCCAGGGAAGCTAGGTTGCTTACCCAGAGATACACAGCTAAGAAGAGCTGGAACCTCAAAGCCAAGCCTCGCTTTGAATCAAGGGTCCCAGTATGGTATGGTAGGGCATACATCCACGTTTTCACTGACGAGGCATGCATGCGTGGGTTACTACTGTCGTCGATACTGCTCTGGCGTTCATAATGTGCATTTTAAAATTTCAGACCCTGTCACAACCCACATAGGCATTTAAATAATACCTAAATGTCCTCCCTGTTTGCTGAAATGTGTGTCTATAAAGTGCAGATAAGTGTGGCTCAGCTTCAGCAGGGAACCTGCCAGGAATGCAAATTCCCAGGCCCTGCCTTGGACTTGCTGAAGCGGACTGGGGGGCAGGCCCAGGGATCTGTGTTTGGGTGTTTCTTTGAGGCCCTGGGCACAGGTTCTTGCAGGTAAATGGAGAGTTTGAGCCGTCTCCCCCTGATCGGTTCTATCAGTTGCGGGGAGGCGGTTGCACTGTGCTAAAGACCTCGCCATGCTCTTGCTGTCTGAGCACCCGCACGGGCGCAGGCCTGTGGTTTTGCTGAGAGCCGCTAAATGAAGAAAGAACCACCAGCTTCTCCTTTGACTGTGACACTTTCCTACTCCTTCCATCCAGCGACAATGGCAGCGAGCACAGCCACTCTCTGAAAGATTTAAATACTCAATTAATCAATGGAATATTCCATTAGTGGGATAATCAGTTGCCATCGCCCTGATCTATAGTTACATCTCAGCTGGGCCTCACAAATTGATTCCTGATGAAGTTCTAATTGACTGGACCGCCTGATAAAGGGCCAGTCGGAGTTTATTGAAATACCTGGTGAGCAGTCCCCGGGGCCGGGGCCTTCCTTAGGGGAAGGCAGGGGGTGGGAAGAGGGCAGAAGGGCATGATTTACGCCTGGTTCTCACTACATCTTCTCTCCAGCACAACGTTTATGGGTCCCAGGTGAGGGATGAGCACTCACAGCTCGAGTGTGGGGACGAGACAGCTGCCCTGCGCCCATCCCCAGCCCTGGGCGGCAGGTGGCTAGAATGGGATTTGCCCAGGAACCCTTGGGACAGTGGTTCTCAAACTAGAATATGCTTAGGAATAACCCAAAGGACTTAACAAATTAGAGTCTCGGATCCCGGTCTCAGATATTCAGACTCTCTGGGTCTGGGATAGGTTTTAGGAATCTACATTTTAACAGATTTCCCAGTAATTCTTACACTGGTGGCCTCTATTCCTCATTTTGAGAAATACGACCTTAGGAGCTGGTGGCTTAGAAGCTGATAGCATCTCCAGGTCCCAGCTTCCCTGGGGAGAAGGGCTTCTTAGGCCCCGTATAGGGACAAATGTATCTGGGCATCGATTGTCTAAGGCTCCCATTCTCTGCCTTGTCTAGCACCCCTTTCATTATTTTTTCCACTTGTTTTGAGTGACTTTCTCCTTCCAAATAATCTACATTTACTACCGATGAGTTTGCCTTTCACATTTTGATTAACCAAATACACACACAACAAAGGATGCAATTAAAACAGCGTAGTGTCACATTTATTTATTTCATTCATTCATTTGCTCACATATTCATCAGGCATCTTTTAAGAATGATTATGTGCCAGGCGTTGAGGATTTAAAAAAAAAAAAGCAAAATCAGTCAAATACGTAGTTGGAAACTGCAAGGAGCTCTAGTTCTGTGGGGGGAGACAGACGAGAAACGAAGCGTGATGTTAAAGGCAAGTACGATCCCTGCTAGGGAGCCACAGGTGGTTTAGTAGGTTTTGTTGCAGGAAAATATATGATGCTTAGTAGGTGTTTTAAAAAATTTTGGAAGTAGCTCCCGGAACCCTGTATCTATTCTTGAGCGTCCCCCCAGTCCAAGGGGTCCCAGGAGACACGAGGGCCCCGTCCGTTGAGGGTGTCCCTGGGTGTGCGCGGGGGGGGGGGGGGGGGGGGGGTTTCTTAGCTCCATTTGGGGATCTGCGGATACTGGGTGGTCCTAGGGGCGCTAGATTTAGATAGAAATGGTCCAAAGCTTTGTGTATCTAAAAAGGACGTTGGACTTGTCCCTGTTATAAAGAGAGCAATCACTGAAGAGTCTCACGCAGGGGAGAGAAAGGATCGGATTTCAGACAGGACATTGTCCCTTTCCCTTTCTCCCCACTTCTTCCTCCCCCCCCATTCTCCATCTCTTCTGTGCCTTCCCTCCTCCTCCTCCTCCTCCTCCTCTTCTTTCTCTGTCCCTCTCTTCCTTCCCTCTTCATGCCCTGTGCTTTGTGTATATGCAGCTTTAATTTGTGTTTAGATACAAATGTCCGATGCTCTGTCTGTGAAAACCCATTCTGGTGTTTTGGGTCATGTGGGACATACTTCAGAGCCTCAGAATGTCTTCGTCTGGCCCCGGGGCTACTGAATGTTTTAATTCTTTTAGGCACAGCCCTGCCCCCAAGTGCCACAGGGGCTGTTTGGTAGACGGAGCCTTTAGTGTGGTTTAGCATTCTGGTCCCATTTCCTTTGTCATGATGTTCTGCTGCGGACAGAAACCGCCAACTAGGTCAGAGAATGTTCCTGGCCCTGCCTTTACTTATTTAGCGTTTATTAAGTGGCTCCGACGTGTGAGACACCAAGAGGGATACAAGTGACATTAAGACGTGGTCTGGTCATTGGAAGGCGAGAGTCTCAGCATGATATCGGTTCATCTGTTACACGTCTTCAACTCTTGCTTATGTCCCTCTGAAACAGAGAAAAACATAGCAGACTTCAGGCCCAGAGCCTGAGACAGGCTGCGGATTCTAGCTGGACTTACGTGTAGTGTTCGATTTTCACTGTGTTTATCTTCTATTTGCTTTGGCGAGTATGATGGGTAATTTTATGAGTCAACTTGACAGTGCCAAGGGGCGCCCAGGTATTTGATCACACATTATTCCAGGTGTGTCTGAGAGGGTGTTCTGGATAAGATTAACATTGAAATGGGTAGACTGAATAAACAGGAGGCCCTCCCTACTGCAGGTGGGCCTGGTCCAACCAGTTGAAGGTCTGAGTAGAACGGAAAAGAATGATCCTCCCAAGAGTGAGGGAGTTTTCTCCTACATGTCTGTCTTGAGCTGGGAGATTGTTTTTTTCTTACCTTCAGATTCAAAGGGAAAAAGCAGCTCTTCCTGGCTCTCGAGCCTGCTGGCCTGCAGACGAGCTCACCATCAGCTGTGCTGGGCTTCTGGCTCACGGGACCAGTCCCTGCAGATCTGGGGCCTTGTCAGCCTCCATACTCACTTGAACCAATTCCTTATAATATACTTCTTTATATGTCTGTACCTATATATCTGCCTCCTGTTGGTTCTGCTTCTCTGGGGAACCTTGACTAATATAGCAAGTCATACCAGTACATTCCATTTAAAGAGTTACAGAAAGTGAATTTTTTCAACATATTTGTTCAAGTGGAAAAGAGAGCCCATTTAAGGAAAGATACTAAGTAAACAACAATAGAGGTCGTACATGCTTTTGGCAAAAAAGCTGCAAAAGGTTCTGGAAATCCAGAGCTGGGAGAGGAATGCAAGAGCTGCAGAGCCGTGCAGGAAAGAGGGAGACTGAGATTCCTATCCCTGTGCCACCCTCTGGGCCTGGGGAGGGAGCAAGGATGACAAGCCAGGGCGGCCAGGAACTGTGTCTAGAGTGTCTGGGGTAGTCGAGTGGCGGGAGTTAGGGTGTCCTGGCTGCTGTCACAAATTATCTCAGAACCTCAGCAGTTTCACCCAATCAAAGGTCATTTGTGGTTCGCTCACATTATGTTTGTGCAAAGGTCAGTAGGGGAGAGGGAGACGGCTACGCTCCGAGGCCTCGTTCAAGGGCCAGACTTCACTCAGCATGGGCTCTGCTGTGGCCAGCAAGCATTTGAAATGTGGTTAGTGCAACTAAAGAACTGAATTTTTAATTTTCTTTCATTTTAAGTAATTTAAATAACCGCATGTGGGTAGTGGCTACCATATTAGTGCAGTCTAGAGCCTCATTCTCATTTGCAATCATCTATCGAGGGGGTGGGGAGAGATGGAGAGAGGGGGGAACAGGAGGAGGGAAGAGAGGAGCAAGCGGAGCAGGGGGAGGGAGGGAGAGGGAGACTGAACAAGAAGTTTTATGGGCTGGGCCTGGAGGTTCACGTTCTCGCATGTTCTGTTTTTCCCCCACTAGAACCATGTCTCACAGCTGCACTATATCCCAGAATGCAGAAGGATGCCCAGGTGTGAGCCAGGACGAGAGGGAGGGAGGGCTTTGGTGAGAATCTAGCCAGTCTCTGCCACTACAAATCTGGCAGAAGGGAGTGACAGTAGCTGGGAATAAGCAGTCTGGTCAGGCCTGGGACAATTACACAGGTGGGTGGCGTCAGAGAGGTTGGGCTGCTGGTGCTGGGGCCCTTGTCCTGTGGCTGAGGTTCAGAGAGGGGCTGCAGTCTCTGGGCAGAGGGAAGCAAACCATGGAGGAAGTGGAGAACTGGGAATAGTCACTTCTGAGGCCTGGAGGAAGGACAGACCCTGGTGTCGTGGCCCGTTTGCAGGACGGAGAATGAACACAGAACACAAAACACAAATGCAGAACACAAAGAAAAACTCGGACACACATATAGACAGTTGACTTGAGTAATAATACACCGGATCAGTTTTATTTTTATACTCTAAAAGATTAAAGTTAGTTCCTTGTACATAACCACCCAGGCATTGCAGCAATGGCCATAAATTCTGGAATAGCCTTAGGGAAGCAGATATCTCCTGACTCAGAATCACAAGGTGGTTGCTCTAGGCACTAGGCATAAAGAACCGAGATTAGTGAGCATGGCCAAGGTGAGCCACAGGGGGCATTTCTCATCCCCAGCTTCTCTTAGGGTGACCCCCTCAGATCTTCGGCTGAACCCCGGCGGCTGTGCCTGGCTTAGGTCGCCCCTCCCTTGAGGGGGTCTTACCCGTCATTGACTAACCAGCCATCTTATGGGGTGTTCGCAGCAACCACAGGAACACAGTGTTTATCGTGTGGCCTCCAAACCCCCAATGCCATGGGGTGGGGCCGCTCTTGCTACCTGCAGCTCAGGTCCTTTGTTGTGTCTCTAGGCAACATCCTCGTCTATCACAAGGACCTTGTCCAGAACAGATCACTTTCAAACACTGGGGAGAACACGTACATTACTCACTAACTTTAATTCTTAAACTAGGAAAATATATGTCAGTCCCCTACACCCTGGTCCCAGGGGCATGGCAAAGGCTGGCCAGAGGCAAGGAGCCTGCCACCGAGTCACCGCACACAGGAGGGCAGCCCGTGTCCCCTTACGTTCCCTTTGCCAGTGCAGTAGCTCCAGGGTGGCGGGGCTGAGAGGGCAGGAGGGGCTCAGCTGTCCTAGCAGTGGGGAAAGGCATGGAGGGTGTCACAGGGGGTCAGGCTGGTCATCTCAGAGTGAGCCGAGGAGGGAAGAAGCTATGACGAGCTGTGGGAGAGTCGTTTATTCATTTATTCAATCACTGATTCCACGAGTGTGCAGAGGACCTACCATGGGACAAGCAGAGAACAGGAGATGCTGATGCACTGAAAAACCAAGCCAGTATGTTCCCAGCTATTTTTAAGCTAAGACATACATAAGCCCTTCACCCCTCCTCCAACCCTCAGCCCCGGCCAGCTGTCACCCCCAGGGTGAGAATCAGGGATGGCATGGGAGTTAGGTAAGGCAGGACTCGGGGATTGTAAGCGTTGGTTTGGCTGAGCCGAATCATTGCACCGCAGAGACTGCGTCAAGTTGGCTGTGTGAACACGTCCTGCTTTTGCCAGGCACCGTGCTAAGTGTGGGCAGTTTTATGGAGGAGGTGACACCTGAGCTGGGCTTTGAAGGCGAGGTGGGATCTGACAGGTAGAGACGGAGGGGAGGACAGGCTGGGCAGAGGATGCGGAATGAGCAAGCTCACCGGGAGGAGGATCGTGGGCGTGTGCACAGGGATCGGGAGTAGACCAGTTGGCCAGAGGGTGAGTGGGTGCAGGGAGAGATACAGCTGGAAAGATTTGCAGGGCCGGGTTAGGAAGGGTCTTAAATGCCAAGAGAAAGGGATTGCCTTTATTCTGGGGCCAAGGGATGGCTGCTGCAGGGTTTTGAGCAAGGCACTGGCATAACCAAGCTCTGAAAAATGTGCAGGGCTGGATCAGGGTAGAGACGAATGATGTGAGATGTGACGGGAGATTTTGCAGTAATCTGGAGAGAGGCCCGGATGGCCTGGAGGACCAGTGTGCTGGCAGAGGCCACCCAGAGGGCTGTGCGTGGGTGTGCATGTGTGTGTGTGTCTGTGTGTGTGTGTGTGTGTGTCTGTGCATGTGCCTGCTTGGGGAAGTGGGGGAAGGGTTAGGCATGAAAGGCTCTGACATAGGATTTGGTTTAATAGCTCGACAAATACGTCTTTGTGTCCACTCTGTGCTTGCTTGGACATGCCTGGCTCTTGGTTGTGTGGACAGGTCAGGAGAGTAGGGTCCTGTCACACATCACTGTCCTTTTCTATAAGAAAAACTCAGGGGATGTGCTGCTTTCTTAGGTGAAGAGGGGCACACTGTTGATTTCATCTGAAACAGCAATGCCAGTCCGAGAGAGGGGCCACAGCGGGATGCGAGTCCCATGAGCCTGTGACTTGGAGGATCCAGAAAGGGCAGGGAGGGAAGGCACTTCCCAACTGGGCTTCCCACGCCCAGGCAGAGGAGGCGAGAAGGCCGGTGGAGGAGGGGCTGGGTGGAGAACAGAAGGGCAGCAGGACTAAGCACAGCGGGGAGCAGCTTAAATCCTGCTGACCGCCTGGATGCATCAACACTGCAGAACTAGGGGTTCTGCACTCCGTTCCCCGCTTCCTGTGCAGGGGGGCGTGCTCTTCAAGGGGGAATTGGGTGGGCACATTTGAGTCTATGACGACAACTTGATTCTTTTTACCAAGGCCAGCTGGGGGATTGGAAGGGGAGATTTCCTTTGCCACCAAAGACGTTTGAGGTGAAAACCAAGCGCAGGTTCAGTAAAGAATACTAGGCATTCCCTGTAGGACTATGAAGGCGACGATTTCTTCACTGTGTGTGTTCCATTAATGGCTACGAGAATCTCTCGTTCTCTCCCTAGATAAGTGCCCAATTAAATTTCAAAGAGGGAGAAAGTCTTCAGGGTACTTGGTTTTCGGTGCTTTGTTGCTTTGTTGATTCAGTTTTATTTTTTCTTCCCCATTGTGGTTTTAATCCCAAGTGGGACGGCAAGGAAAGGCAGCGTGTTAACTCAGCAAGGTCTCACTCCCGCTCAGAGCCTCTGCGGTCCCTCCCTTCCCCCAGGCGAGTGGGCTGCAAACACAGGGGCTGCGCTGGAGCCACCCAGGTCCCCACCCCTAAACTGATGGAGAAATCCTGGCCTGAGTGTCCACAAAGCAGATTTACCGCTTGGTTTCAGTAACTAACACCTCTTCCACCTCTGACCTCACAGTGGTAAGTCCGGACTTGAGCGCAAGTTCTCACACACACCTGCTGAGTGGCGCTCTCGAGGCCTCCTTTGGGTTTCTGCACCGGTCTCTCCTAGTACTGACAGGTCAGAAATGTGCAAATCATCATTATTCACAAACGTTTTACCTGAACCCAGCTCCGCTCTGCTTCTTTGAGAATTTGCTTGGCAGTTCTGGCCTCAATCTGCTCATCTGTAAAATGGGAGTCTTCAACAAGAATCCAGTTCCTGGGGCTGCTGTGAAGGCCAACTTGGTCCCCTTAGAGCAGATGGCTTTAGGAGCTGGAGTCTGGTGAGGATGGGACCTATGTCTGGTCTGAGTAACTGTGGGGACATGGGGCAGGCACAAACTGGGTTTGACCCTTGGCTTTAGCATCTGTGAGCTGTGGAATCTGGAGCAAGTTATTTCAGCTGTAGGAACTTTATTTTCTTCCTCTAAATGATGGGAGTAATAATAGCGCCTAAGGCCTGGGGTGGTGGGAGGATTGGATGAGATAGTTGATCTACAAGAACAAGAGCTAACACTCGCAGGGCACCTAGCACGTGTGGAGTGCCGCTCCAAGCACTTTCTGTTTGGGGCCAGGTGGCCAGGCAAGCATCCAACATTTATTCTGCACCTGTGACACCTAGCCCCACGCCAGGCAATTAGAACCAAATGGGGAACACGGCAGATGCGGTCTCTGCTCGCCCACGTTCCAGGGGTGACCAGACGCACACCACGAGGAGGGCTGCACGCTTCCATGCTGGGCCTGGACACAGGGGACTCACCGTCTCTGAGAAACTCCTGGCCCAGAAGCCAGGTTCAGGAGGATGGATTCTCTCTGGGGCTAGGAATGGCTGCCGCTCACCTGCAGAACCAGGGCCCTGAGCAAGAGGCCGGGCTGCCCTTGAGCAGGGTCTGAGCTGAGAGGCAGGAGCCCCTCAAACACCAAAATCTGACCCCCAGGAGCACAAGTCTGGGGCCTCTGTTTCCCTGGTGGCAGCTCCCAGCCCAGGGCATCTTGTAGGGAGGTGCTGGCTGCCCCTGCCCTGCAGATCCATGGAAGAGCAGGTGGGAAGGAGCCCCTCCCAGGGCCGAGGGCTGGCCCTCCCCGGCCACCCTCAGGCTGGCGTTTTGTAGGCGTTTCTCTTCCTGTGCAGTCCCCTCCCAGGCCTGCATTCCCGAGCAGCTCAGCATATGGATGGGATCTGCAGGAGGCTGGGGGAGCGAGGAGGGGTGTCCAGCCCAAAGCCTGTCACAGATGCCCACGGAGAGCCGGGCAGGATTAGAGTGAATCATTAATTGTCATTAACATGCTGGGGCTCAACAGCCCTGGGTTTATTTTTACACTGAAACCCAGACGTGCCTTGCACATGTCCCTGAGTTCCAGGCTCCGGGAGAGAAGGGGAAACTGGTTGCACTTGTCATCTGCCAGCCTCCCCGGGATTGGACGGCACAACTTCAGCTTGGCTCCCTGGCCTGGCAGAACCCACCGCTTCCAAGGCCCCCGCTCCTCGTTTTCTCCCCTCCCTAGGGCTGCATGGCGTCCTCACTTGTCTGCCAAGGGCCTCCGGGAGGAGGGGAGAGGTCCAGAAAGGAGACGAACGACATTGCAAGGAAGGCCACCACGCAAAGGGTTGAACTGCTGCTAAGAGTGTCGTGTCAGAAAGAACACGCTTTATGGCAGGGCGTTTATAGATGCTGAGCCCCTGAGGGCCTTTACTCTGCGTTGCCTTTTCTTTCAAACAGTTGTTGAGAACCCTGGTTCGACTCCGAAATTGATCCTCTAATACTTGCAAAAAGCTGGTAGCTCTGGCCGGAGGAGCGGATGCTGTCGCTGTGGAGATGCTTGCCTTAGCCGGCATCGTCTTGGAAGGCCAGAGGCCCGATGAGGAGGGGCTGTGGGGTCCCAGGAAGCCACGAGGAATGGTGTTGGGCCTTTTCCCTGAGCCAGCACCGGGCCGTGCCCACGTGTCACTCACAGGCGGTGCGGGAGTGTGCGTGCGGGGAGACTGTCCCAAGTGGCAGGGCCCGGACAGCTCTCCTTTTGCCCACTTCCGCCAGCTTTCCTTCTGGGGCTCCTGGGGCTTTTGTCCTTTTCCCCTTGTTTCAGCATCTGTGAGGACCTCAGCAGTTTCTAGGGGGCTGAATTAGTTTCCTATGGCAACTGTGACCATTTCCCATAAACTTGGTGGCTTCGAACAACACAAACTCATCGTCTCACAGTTACGCAGGGTAGAAGCGTGACACGGGTCTCGCTGGACCGAAACCAAGGCGCCGGCAGGGCTGCGTCCCTTTCTGGAGGTTCCGAGGGGAACAAGGCTGTTTCCTTGCCATCTCCAGCTTCTAGAGGCCACGAGCGTTTCTTGGCTTGTGATTTTTTCTTCTGTCGTCAAACCAGCAGTGTTGCCCATCTCCATCAGATGGGCAGCCTGCGTCTGGCGGCACGGCCGGCTCTTTCTCCACGCACCGTGTCCGTGCGGCTGCAGAGCTCCTGCTGAGGCTGGCGCAGAGGCTGCAAAAGTGCCCTCGTGTCCCAACGAGGGAGCCCTGTGCTGGGCAGGGGCTGCGAGCCGGCGCCCTCTGAAATCCCGCCAGCTTTGAGGGCTGTGATTTGGTGACCCCGTGTTACGAACTGAATCGTGTTCCCCTGAAATTCACATATTCAAGCCCTACCTCCCAATGTGACTGTACTCGGAGACAGCGCCTTTAAAGAGGTAATTAAGGTTAAATGAGGTCATATAGGTGGGCCCTAATCCAGTGTGACTGGTATCCCTCCTATTAGAAGAGAAAGAGGCCAGGCATGCCTATAATCCTAGCACTTTGGGAGGCTGAAGAGGGAGGATTGCTAGAGGCCAGGAGTTCGAGACCAACCTGAACAACGTAGCAAGACCCTATCTCTACAAAAAAAATTAGCTGGGTGTAGTGGCATGAACCTGTAGTCCCAGCTACTCGGGGAGGCTGAGGCAGGAGGATTGCTTGAGCCCAGGAGTTTGAAGTTGCAGTGAGCTATGATGACGTCACTGCACTCTAGCCTAGGCAACAAAGCAAGAGCTGTCTAAATAAAAAAAATAGAAGAAGGAGAAGAAGAGACACCAGAAAAGATACGCATGCACAGAGACAAGGCCGTGTGAGGACACAGCCAGAACATGGCCTTCTGCAGCCAAGGACAGAGGCCTCAGGGCAACCAACCCTGCTGACACCTTGATCTTGGACGTCCAGCCTCCAGAGCCGTGAGAAAATAAATTTCTGTTGTTTAAGCCACCCAGTGTGTGTTATTTGGTTATGGCAGCCCTAGCAACTGAGACACCCTGCCTGGGAGACTGGAGCAGTGTTTATCTTAGCCGACGTTGCCACCTCACCCGGCTCGGTGCCCACGAAGAAACTTGATTACTGGCGTGCAACCTAATGGCTCCTCTGATCCTCCCCTCACTCCCATCTGTTTCCTTGGATCTTCATTCAAAGGTGATTCTTTGGAACAAACATCACTTTCTTTGCCTGCATTTCTATGGATTACTTTTATGGATTCTAGAAGGCTTATCATGACTCATTTGAGGGTTGCCTTGATGAGACCAAGAACTGCAGGTATTGGGACATCTCCTGGACGTGGTTTGTAGTGAAGAGAGTCAAGACACCTTTGTGAGGGTCACTGAAAATACTTAAAGCAACACAATTTTGCCTCGAATCCCACTTTTCTTACCTTAAAACAAAGAGGCAAGATTAGATCAGAGACACCGAAGAGCTATGCAAGTCCCAATTAATTCGTAGTGGTTGCCTGGGATCGGTAGGAAAGAATGCTACCACCAATTAGCCATGTCTGCAAGGGGACTCGGGAGGAGAGAAAGGTGGTACACGTGTCAGGTGTCTGCCATCTCAGAATCAGATGCATTTAAGGTCTCTTCCATGTCCAAGTTCCCAAGACCCTTGTTGATCAGAAGTTCATGCAGACCTAGGATCCCAGTGTCCCCTGATATCATGTCTGGAGTCATATTTCTATCGTGCTGCCATGGGCCACCCACACCCTTGCAGTCTACTGCTGTTTCCCTTCCATTGGCTCTCTCTCCTTGCTGGCTTGCCAAGTCCTGGGGATGCCCATTCCCAGCTTCCTCTCACTGCTAATTAAGGTATTTCTTCTGAGTGCTATTGTTTAATGACTCATATTGTCCCTCCTCCTGCAGCCCCTAGACTCCTATTGGGATCCAACTTTGATTTCATTAAGACTTGCTCTGTTGCCAGCAGCTATCAGTTGAAGATCAGCTTGTGGACTGAAACACCACTCGAACCCCTTTGAAGTTCATCCTCGCCACAATCTAATCAGGGGGAATGTGGGGGCTGAGTTTTTTTCTTTTCTTTTAAGCAAAATTTTTAAAGAAAAGAGTCCTGCGTGGATGTGTGTGTGCTTCCCGCCTCCCCCCAGAAAGTATGTCAAATGCTCATTAGGCAAAAATATCTACTTTACATGTACTATAATTGTTCTACCAAAGATGAAATATGTTATTTTTCTTAAGTAAAGCTACAGGCAGTTTATTAGCAGAGCTAATTAACCCACAATCAGGAACTGGCTCACCTCTAATCACAACGTGCCTGCATTCTTCACAGGCAATGTGGTGGTGCTACAGCACTTATATTTATAAATATGTGCAATGCAATATGAACTATATGGGGACGGCATCAATTTTTTTTTTTTTTTTAGCCACAAAATCTGACCTACCTAAAACTGATGGTGAGAGGACTGGACTGCTGATCTGGGGCTGGAAGTAGAGGTCCCTCGTCCCTTTACCAGGGGTCTTTTTTATTCCCCTTCATTCTGTTAGATGCCTTTTCCTCCCAGTGAGTATTCCCAGGGGAATTGTTGTCTAGTGCCCTGCATGTTGCAAGCTGGCTCTCTCCTTTGGATGGGTATCAGCTTCTTCTACACCTCCCTCAGTTCCTCACTGCAGGGAATGAATGGAGGGGGCCCTGGTGAAGTTGGGGGTGTTTTTGCCCAGGGGGGCTTATTTGAGGAAAGTGGGCAGGTCTGCTGGGGCTTGGGCCAGAATCAAGGCTGAAGGAATTCCTGCAAGCATCCGGGGAACTCTGCCAGTCAAGTCCAAAGCTGTCCCATTAGGGGTAACACATTAGGTTGATTTGATAGTATATCTGCAAGAGACCATGGAATGGTCAGGTCTGGACCTGACAACTATGCTTCTGCAGGGTTTTAAGATACTGAATGGGGGTATAGAACCAAATGGAAATGAAAGAGCATTTTATGTATAGCTGGGCTGATGCTGGACTCCATGGTAAAGAATACCTTAAAGCCCGAATGCAAATTTTAGGAGTTTACTATTAATGTTTGTGGTCAGCTGAACAGATGAAGGCATTGACAGAGAGAGACATCCAGGTCCCAAGAGGTTCCTCTGCATAGACTGGAGGGAAGAGAATTGCGTGCAGACTCACAACCTTTAGACACACAATGACCCAGTGCACATGGCCCCATCGGTGCTCCGTGCCTGGACCAATCACATGGTACCTCTTCCTGGGCTGGCCTGGGGTGGTTGTGAAGCAAATGAAAATGAAAATGTTGAGGGCATCTAATCCTTCAATAAGTTATTGCGTATTTGAGGAAAGGGGAGAAGGGAGGAAGAGAGAGAGAGGGAAGGATGGAGGAAAGAATGAAGAAAAGGACATTCGGAATCTACTGTGTGTTGGGCAATATGGAAAACACTTTTACAGCTACTATTTCACTGAATTCTTCAACCATTTGGGGTAGACTATCACCTTTATTTTATGGAATTGGAATTAAGATGGAGCCTTTTTTTGAAAAATCAGTCTTTGGACCGTGGTTCATCCAGATCTCTTTCTACCCACCATTTGTCAGGTGTGAACTTCCGTGGGATGTGTTTGCTTGTTGAATAATGACGTTGTAAGATTCTTAGTGTACTTACAATCCAAACTCCTGTCCTTCACCTCACTGAGGCAAAGCTTACCTGTCAAGTCAATCAGGGGAGTGTCAAAGGTCTCATAGACTCTCCAGTTATATCAAGTCTAGCCCCTTGTGTGAGGCTGAGGGGACTTTAGTTAAAAGGGAAAGTCAGCTATTGGGTTTATTACCTAATAGATAAGGACAGGCATACTCTGTCAGTTGGCCTCAACTTCCTGACTAAGCCAAGGAGTGTTCTTGTGGGGATAAGAGATAGAGTGTACAAAGGAATGTCTTGATAGAAAGGAATGTCTTGGTCCATTTGTATCCAGATGTCTGTGCCAGGTTTTCCTTCATCCCCCCCAGGGGCTGGGATTGGGTTTGGTGGAAGAACCGGCTTTCTGGGGAAGTATTCATTCCTTTCTCTGGCCCATGTGCATTCAAGGCTGGGGATAGAGGCATCTGGGGTCCAAAGTTGGATGGGGGCAACACAGGGCAGAGAGTGGACCTCGGGTGCAGAGATTGGAGGCTGGAGCAGCATCTACAAAGTGCTAGGGGCCTGGGACACAGAGTGGATGCAAGCCACATCGATCACTCCCATAGAACCCAGGAGCGACCAGAGCGAGAAGTAACAGGTCCAAGTGGGTGACCTGAAAAAGTTTCAGAGCAGGATCCAGGGTCCTCTGTGGCATTTATGTGTGAGTGTGTCTACAGGTCACCTAGTTCACTCTTCTGGGGAGAGTCTCAGAAACAAAAGCTCAATTCCTTCTAAGGCTACATGAATGCACTCAAATAAGGTTTTATTTTCTGAGTCTGGGCAAGGCATCATAAACTTACCCTAATGATACCTTCTTCCAAAATCACTACCCTCCAAATGGGTAAGCTCAGTTGGAAACATGAGGAAGGAGAAACAAATTCAACATATAGGCCATTTTTTCACTACTGGGACCCTCTCCTCTATTTTGGGTGGTTTTCTGGGTGGAGCCATCAGCTGCTTCCTCGCTGCTTCTCAGAACAGGAGCTCAAGATGGAAGTTTACCAGACATATGAGGCATGAGTGCCATGGCCCGTTTGCAGGATGGACGATGAACACAAAACATAAAAGAAAGACACAGACACACACAAAGACAGTACAAGACTCGAGTGCCCAATGCACTGGTCAGTTTATTTTTATACTCCCCCCAAAATCAAAGTTACTTCCTTATACGTGACCACCCAGGCATTGCAGCAATGGCCATAAATTCCGGAACACGTAGCCTATGGACACAAATGTCCCCTGGCTCAAGGTTTCCAGATGGTTTCCAGGCATAGATCACAGACCGAGATTAGCAAGGTTGGGCAAGGCAGCCACGGTTCCTCTAGGCTGGCCCCTGGTGGCTGTGCCTGTCTTAGGTTGTTCCTCCCTGAGGAATCTTACCTGTCATTGACTAACCAGCCATCTTATGGGGCTAAGCAGCAATCCTAGGAACAATGTATTTATGGTGTGGCCTCCAGTCCTCCACTGCTGTGGGGCTGGGCAGCTCTTGCTTACTTGAAGAAACTCAAGTCCTTTGTCATGCCTCTAGGCAGCAACCTTGTTTGTCTCAAGGACCCTGTCCGGAACACATTATTCTCAAACGCTCTGGGCAGAGCATGTACATTACTCACTGAATTTAATTCTTAAACCAGGAAAGTATACTGTCAGTCCCCAACACATGAGTAGCTCGGATGTAGGAGCATTAATTCAAGTCTGCCAACAGGGTGCTGGGCCTATACTTACAAACACAGATTCTGTTCTCTGAGCTCCACCTTTCCTAGGTGTGAAATGGAGCAGGTGTGTTGGCCACATTGATAAAGCGCGGAAGCACCACAGTTGGTAGTTACGCCAACAAAATGTCTCAAAAGCTGCATTGCACAGATGAACCTTGAAGACATCATGCTAAGTGAGACAAAGCAATCACAAAGAACAAATGCTTGTGATTCCACTTATTTGAGGTAGCTAGAGAGTCCAATTCATAGAGACAGAAAGTAGAATGGCAGTTGCAGGGGCCGGGGGAGGGCACCATGGGGAGTTATGGCTGAATGGGGCCAGGGTTTCAGTTTGGGAAGAGGAACTGAGTTCTGGAGATGGATGGTGATGATGTCTGGACAATGTGAATGCACTTAATGACTCTGACTCATACGGTTCAAAATGGGTAAAATAGAAAATTTTATGTTACGTGTATTTTACTATAACTTAAAAAAAAACCGTGTTGTCTACAGAGGGTCCACAAGATTAAGAAACCCAACTCATAGGATTAAGACGTGCCTGTAAACAGATACGTAGGTCTGCCCCCTGCCCTAGGCAAGGCTAATCATGACCTAAGAATGACTTTTGGGCCACTGGCTCTTACATTTGAAAAACAGTAGTGGGATCCTTCTCTCTAAAAAACAGAGAGCAAAACTTCCTCAGAATTCCATGGTATTAAACAGACAACAGAGAGATCACAGCTCATCGGGGTGGTAAGGCAGGCACAAAAGTCATACTCGCATAACCAGAATGGGGTCAGCATTTTGTGTCGCCGCCCTGGTGTTCCGGGTGAGTGCAGCAAAGGGGAGAGGCTGCCTGCAGCCTGTGACAGTGGACCCCAGACACTCAGGACAGTCCACCGTGGGAAGGGGACACAGGTGAGCTCTGTGCCCCTGGCCCTGGGGCGGGCCCGGAGGCAAGACCACGATGCAGTGAACTCTCCCTCCCAGCCTGGTCTGCCGCAGGACGCCCTGTGGTGTTCGCCCCGACTACAGTCTGGGAAACCTGTCTGCCCGGCGTCTTCTCTCCCTCCCGGACAAGGAGCCTAACCGGCACCACCCAGAGATGGCATTCTGTTTTGGCCTCATTAAAGCACCTGGAGCATCTGGATGAATCGAGACCCTCTGGGTTGCAAGTGACAGAAACCAAACCCCAAGTGGCTTAAACTCGAATAGAACTTATCGACTTGTATAACTAACCGGAATGTCAGGTACGCCTGGCTCCAGGGGTTCAAATAATGCCACCAGCTCTCTTTCCGTCTTGCTGCACAATTTCTTCCCCAGTCATCTTCTTCTCTCTCCGCAGGCCTCTCTGCACGGCGGCCCTTGGCAGCGAGAGGTGACGTCACGCTCCTGCCTAGCAGTCAGCGCCAGGTTTCTTTTCCTCAACAGGGTTTACTCTCAAGCCCATCCATGAGCTACTGGCATGGCCTGGAGGTGGGATCCTCTACTGGCCAGACCTGGGACTCTTGCCCACCTCGGAAGCCAGGGCGTGGGGCCGGCACTACCCGCACCCACGGGTAGGGGAGGAGGTGGTCTCAGGAGGGGAAGTGGGCACTGCAGAGACCGCTCAGCAGTGAGGACAGACACCCTTGCCCAGCCCGTGTGTGAGTGAGAAGAGCACGGGATGCTGGCCTGGGGTTGAGACCCTCTCTGAGAACCTCTGCCCCTTCCCCGACCCACCTCATTCCACGTCTCCCCTCGTGTCCGGCCTTTCTCCTTGACTCCTGCTCTCTCTCCAACCCTGGGGTTGGAGACCCCATTTCAGATCATCCAGCGTGGCCTGTAACAGGCCCTCCCTCGGGATATGGCTTCCAGCATCTGCCCTCTGACCCTGCTGGTCTGCCCGGGCCCCCGGCCCCAGGTGCAGGGAGCAGGGCCAAGGCCAGCGCTGCGGGGAAGGTGCCCTAGACAGGGGCAACTCACCCCTTGGAAACTTGAGTCTCACCTCCCTCACCCCACCAAGGTTAAGAGACTTAAACTTTTTTTTTTCCCCTTTGAAGTTATTTTCTCTGTTTGTCAGGTCCCTGTTGTGATGTGTGGCATTTGTTGTTGGGGGGTGTTGGTTTGTTATTTTCACCCTGTTCTGTGCCCTGACACTTCCCAGAGGTGCGGGTACATTCTAAAATAATGATCTCCCCACGGCCGAGGGAGCCTGACCCCTCTGCCATGGCGCGAGCAGCTCTGGTCTCGGGGAGGGGCTGGCCCGAGCCCACTGGGACACGAGAGGGTTCCGTGGGGGTGCAGACGGCCCGAGCTGGAAGGTGGCAGGGCGAAGGGCAGTGTCACAGGTATAGGTGGCCTCAGGCGTGCTGGTCTGGGTGGCAGCAGCAGGCTTCACCCAGGAGAGCTAGAGGTCACCGAGCGTCATCAGGCCCCGAGGAAACGTGCAACCGGCTCAGGCATCTAAGCTCTCCAGATGGACACAGCTGGTTCACTGCGGAGGACCTGGGCAAGGAGGACTGCGGCGGGATGAGGGGTTCTGGAGATCACCAACACCTGCAGCCGAGCCCGGCCTTGCCAGTATCGAGGGACATGGCGTCCTTCCATCATCTGAAGGTGGCTTGGTGCCTGTTCCCCTGGCATGTGCTCGACAGATCCAAGTCTTAGTGCAAGGAGGCTCCTGGCCCCAAGGCGTCCCATGGCCCTGTGTCCTTACGAGGTATTCCCACGGCTGCTAGGGAAGGGCCTCTCTCTACAGTGGGCCATGCACCTACCGGCCCTGGACAGAGACGGCCTTGGGGCTCTCTGAAACCCACAATTCTTCCTCCTCTTCCAGTGCCCTGCAGGGCCTCTGTCCTTTGGCTGGTTCTGGCCACAGTGATTCGCTCTGTTTAGAGTTCAGTGGTGCCTTAGTTGACACGTTATCACCCCTGAGTTTAAGACGATGCTTCTCTGATTATAATGCAAGACATGGTAGTGCTGGGGTGCGGACGGCCACGAGCTCTCACAGGTGAAGTGAGCTGGTGCGAGTTACTTAGCTTCGCTGAGCTTTGGCATCTTTGTAGGCAAATTGCGTCGACAGAACCGTCTTCCTTTTAGGGCTGTTGCGAGGATGAACTAAAGCAAACGTTTATTCCTTAGACCAGTGTTTACTGCACGCCTGGTGCCTGCCAGGCGCTGTTCTAGGCCCTTTGCCACACAGCACGAAACAGCTCCCTCGGGTGGACGCCCGTAATGCGCGTCAAGTCCTGGACAGAGAGAGCAGCAGGTGCCCGAGGGAAGAGAGAGGGCCCCCTGCTCGTACCACACGGTGGGCCGCGGCTTTGGGACGGTTTCCGTGGCCGTGAGTGCTGTTGGAGGCCCTGAGGCTTATGCATCCTACAGGCTGGGCTGGACAGGCCCTGCCCCGAGGTGTGGGGCGGGCTCCGCAGTCCTGGCCCCTCACTCCAGGGTGATTCTCCGCATTGCCAGATGGAGGGGCTGGTTTTGCAGGACTCTCTGGACTCCTGCCCCCAAGCTCATCCCACAGGCCTTTACAGTCTTGCTCTTCAAACCCAGCCCAGGTGAAGACGGCAGTGTGCGATCCATCAGCACAGGCCGGCTGGGCGGCCTGTCCTCGCCCCCCAGAAGCAGGCTGAGGCTGACTCCTGCTGCTCGGCACACTGGGCACATGCACGTGGGGGGAGGAGCACACACATGTGCACACACACGCATGCACGCACCCCCGTTCCCCGCACTGTCTGTCGTGAGGCCCTCCCTTCCCCCGAGTGCTCCTCTGTGGACGTAGCATTGTCCACGACCTCAGTGAGGAGCGAAGGGAGGGGCCGGCTAGATCCCCAGGGCAGAGCCCTGTTGACCAGCTATTGAAGATCCCTTTTGGATCTATGCCACGGGGCAGGGCCTGGGGCTGCCTCGTCCCCGCAGCCTCTACAGGCGGAGGGTAACGCCTGTGTCGCAGCCTCACACCTCTGTTTCTGGATTGCGCCTACCTCCAAGACCCCACGCAGCCTGCGGACCTCCCCCTTCCTGCCAGGAAGGGAGCTGAGATGCAAAGGACTGAAGGGGAAATGGGGGCTGCAGGAGCCAGTGTGGGGGGCAGCGTGGCCGGGGGCACCGCCCTCCCGGGGCAGGTCATTTCTGCTCTTTCCACACCTCTCCCCACGAGGCCAGTGAAGCTATTTTACCCTTGAGCCCTGGGCTCCTCCAGAAATGTCAGGTCTCTCCTGCAGCCCTCGCTTGTCTCCACCACAGCCAGAAATTCAATTTGCAAAGATTCTCCCTGGCTGAGCGATGGCTCCCTTGCTCCGTCTCTCTGGCTACTGCTGAATTGGCCCCTCCCCTTTTCTGTCTCTTTCCAGATTTCTTGGATGAAATTGATTCTCCTTGAGCCTCTCACCCCGATGCAGCTCAGAGCAGCAGGGCCAGGGGAACAGCTTCAGCAAACTGTCTCTCTCATCTGATGAGCAGTGTCGGCGACGCCCTCAGATCTGGTGTGCGTGTGCATGTGCCTGTGTGCATATGAGTGCATGCGTGTGAGACTTGTGGTGGGTGACAAGGAATCAGAGGAGAGGATGCAGCTCTCTTAACAGAGATGAGTGTGATGTCCCCAAAGAAAGCAGCTGCATCTTTTAGGGACTGGCCAGGGCAGGCTAGCACAGTGGGCTCCCCTTTGACATCCCAGTGGGCTACCCCTTTATTCGGGAAACTGATGGGGTGGGGAGAGGCAGCTTCCACACTCAGAGGGACCAGGGACAGAGATTTCCAGGTAAAACTCGGGCTGGAGACATACAATTCTCAACTCCTCCTTCCTTCCTCAGACGCTGCTGGTGGAGTATTCCTAACGCTTGCGCCTCGGCCTCCTTTTCTCCCCCAGGCCTTGAGCATCCTCCGTAGACCTGCAGGGAACCCCCGGGCAGTTTGCTGCTGCCTGGGCTCCCCTGGGACCTTTCTCCTCTTCTTTTCCACCCTGTAATCTCCCGACCACCTGGAGTTTCCAGAACCCGCCACTTTCTTGCTCACCTGTGTCTCTCCTGCCCTCCTGCCGGCCTGTCCTTCCTGCGAATCCGATGCCTCTTTGTCCAAGTCCACATCGTGCTCTCCCTGTTTCGTCTCTGTCCAGGTCTCTACTGTCAGTTTGCCCCACGTCTGCCGCCTGGAGCTGCCAGGCTGGGCGGTGTGCGCCGTGGTACGCTGTCATTGCATTGGAACTAGTTTTTAAAAAAACTTCTCTGAGCTTCAGCTTTCTCATCTGGAAAACGGAAGCTACCTCATAAAATGTGGTGAGCAATCCACGCAATGCAATAATGTCTATAAAGGTCCTGGTGCCGTGACTGGCACCTAGTAGGGTCTCATTATGAGAGGTCCCTCTCCCCTCTGTGGGACACGCGCCACTTCCCCAGCGAGATGGAAAGCTCTGGAGAGCACAGCTCCGTGCTCGGTGTGTCCAATAAATGCGGCGCCCGGTGTTTGATCCAGCTCGCGCCTGCCTCTTGGGACTTTCTCCTTCTGCTTCCTCTTTCCTTCACACCAGGCATCCTGAACTCCTGTCTGCTGTCCTTCTAGAGCAGGTTTCTCAGCCTCGGCACTACTGGCGCTTGGGGCTGGAGAGTTCTCTGTTTTGAGGTGGCGGCTGCCCTGTGCGTCTTAGGGTGTTTATCAGCACCCTGGCCTCCACCCACTGCAAGCCAGTGGCACCCCTAAGTTGTGACAACCAAAAATGTCTGCAGATGTTGCCAAATGTCTCCTGAAGTGCAAAATCGCCCCACATGGAGAACCACTGCCCTAGAGCTTTTCTTTTTCTCATGACTTTATGCTTTTATGCATGAGTTGCCTCTGCTTAGCTCTGACTTTCACCTGTTCACCTAGATAACTTTTAATTACCTGTTGAAACTCAGCAAGTGGGTTTCCCTGCTGGGGGTCGGGAGTTTCCTTGTCCTGGACGTCTACCCTTCCTCTAAATCCACACATTCCCACGCTCTGCATTCTACCATTCCTCTTCAGACCCCATGACAATTGCCTGTTTTTGTCTCACTGTCTTATACGTTGTAATTTGATTTGTGATTTTTTCATCTCTTTATCTCCAGCAGATACATAATAATATAGGGCCTAGAATATGGTAGGTGGTCAAAACATGTTGGAAAATGAATGGGAGAATGGATGGAAGGCTAGCTGGATTGATGAATAGGTGGAAGGGTGAGTTGATAAATTTGTAGGAAGGTAGATGGGAGAGTAGTTGCATGGGAAGGATGGATGGAATTTCTGAATAAATTAAATAGAAGAATGAATAGGTGTGTGATTTGATCCATGGATGGGAGGATAGATAGATGAATGGGTGAATGGAGAAATGAGTGGGTGGATAAACAGTGGGTGGGTAAGTAGATAGATGGATAGATAGTTAGGTCAGGGATGGGTGTGTGAGGGAGTGAATGTGTAAGTGGGTGGATAGACGGAAGGATGGATGAAATTTATGACTGAGTCAATGAATAGATGAATGGATAGGTGTGTGGTTTGATAAATGGATGGGAGGATAGATTGGTGAGTGGGGGAATGGGTAGATGGATAAGCAGATAGATAAATAGGCTGGTAGATAGATGGATGGATGTGTGGATAAATGGATGCATAGGTGAGTGAGCCAGTGAACATTTGAGTAAATTCATCCCTCCAAGGATGAAAGGAGTTTATGAATGAGTGGATGAATGAATGGAAGGAAGATGGATGGAAGAATATATAAACAGTCAGTATGAATAGGGCACATTCCTCCTGTGCTTGTCCCCTCATTTGGACAACCTAGAAGGAGAAACTGAGTCAGAGGGGTGGGGCCTTCCTGAGAGTCTAGAATTGGAAGGAACCCAAGATTCCAACCTTGGATATATAGGCAACCTTTCCATAAGAAACTCCTCCTGAGTTTCCTCTCTTTAAAAACCCCTCTAACATTGGGTTAAGACATGCTCTTTGAAGAAGAGCTTTTTGGGTCCCCTTTTAGAGATGGAAATTGAGCCATGGAGCAAGTCAAAGTCATTGGGGGTAGAACCCAGCTCTCCAGCTCCCAGTCTGCTACTTCTTAGAAAAGCAGGCCCTGCCCTTTGCCACTGGGGCTCAAGACAGCCCCACCAGGGACTGAAGAAGTCTCAGACCTGCCTTGAGGTCCCTAGCACAACGTCAGGCACATGGAAACAACTCAGCAAATCTTAGTTTCCTTCGCTTTCCTGAGATGCCTGGGGCCCTGGAGCCATGGGGTGTCAGGACGAAGGCAGTCTCATCCTGGATTCCAAGGGGATGGAAGCTTCAGGGCTCAGGGCTGATCACTAGAGGAAGAAGGGGGAAGGGAGAGATTCTGGAAAGGTCAGCAACAGCTGCCCAGAGCTGGAACCCTGGGGCTAGGATGCTGGTGGCAGACCCTGCAGCACAGCCAGGCTCAGAACCAGGAGCTACAGTGTTAATCTGCCCGAATCAGCAACGCGGGACTCAGACCCAGATGCCAGGCGCAAGGCGCCCAGGACTTAGGCGAGGAGGAGTGTTCCTAAATTAGAATCAGAGCGCAAAGTGGGGTCACACCTCAGAGCAAGGGTCAGGCAAGGGAGCTGCTTCAGCTGGCACGCTGGGGTGGCTCAGACAGGCGGTGGGGAGCCGCCACCTTTGCCTCTGTTTACAGAAAGCAGGCTGGGGACCTGTGACCTGGACATATGACTCAGCCGAGGAACCTCAGCCCCTTGGGGCCTCTGGGTCATGGAGCAGAGGCGCATTTAGCTTCTTGCAGAGAGAGAGAGAGAGAGAGAGAGAGAGAGAGAGAGAGAGAGAGAGGCAGGGAAGGGGGCAGGGTGGCAGGGAGAGCTGCAGAGGGCTGGGCTAGGGGACAGGCAATTAAGGCAGCCTGAGCTGCCAGCCGCACTGATGTGAGTCCTCCCCTTGCTGCAGAGGGGCCCCTTCCTTCATTAGCTGCCAGCGTTGCCCATCTCCGGCACCTTGGAGCAGCCTGGAGAGGCGGGGCGCACGCCGGCCTTGGTGGCAGGGGAGCTGATTAGCAAGAACACGGGATGAGCGCCGTGCCCGCTTCCACTCGCCGGCTGCTGCAGACCTCCCAGGCTCCTCCAGCGCCTTTCCCTGAACATTCTCTCCCTGCCCAGGGCAGGAGACGGGCTTGTGGCTGGCCTCTAGTCGCCCGCCCAGGTGGGTTCCCTTCTCCAGCCCTTGGTCAGAGCCAGAGGCACCAGGGGAGGGGTGTCAGAAGGGCAGGGGAGCCCCAAAGTTTCCAGTTTGAATTCCACGACAAAGGATGGCTGGTTGCTAGGGTCCGTTTGGGAATTGAAGATGATTTTGATTTACAGTTTGTATTTTGAAGGATATTCAGGGCCATCTCTTGGATACCTAGACATGTATTATTTTTTAGGCAATTAAGTTCAAACGGTATTCACAGAGGCCCCTGCTTGGTGTCCCCATGCTGTGACAGCCTGGCCCCTGGGAGGCAGGCAAAGCTGGGCTCGGGGACTCTGGCTGACTTTGAATGTGCCAGGCACTGGTCATTTGAAAGGAGTAAAAAGAAACCTGGCATAATCCAAGGGCGCCTGGAATGTTCCAGAATAGGAGTGGTTGCTGCGATTCCTGGGGAAAGTTTGGCTGCAGCTCCCCACCTGTCTGGGCATGGGGGCACCCTCTGGAAGGAATCCGAAGATGGCTGCGTGTCCGTCCTGCCCTGAGGGAGGGGGTGTGAGAGGCTGAGGGGCAGTTCCTTCCCCTGAGGCAGGTGTCTGCCCCAGCCGGGCTGAGACACGAAGAACTGGGCCTCGGGGTCTCTGCTTGAAGTGCAGAGAATCCCGGAGCAGGAAGACAGCTTGGAGACACCTGGCTCCTCCTGTCCATTTTATGAACGGGGAACATGGGTGCCTCGCGTGGAAACGGATCTGGGGATCATCTAGCAACGCCCGCTGCGGAGAAGAGTCATACCCCGAGACTGAAGATTTTAGAGAAGCTCGGCCCCCTTAAAAATGGAGTGCAAAGTATCGTGAAGGTGGCTGCCTTTTCCTGGGGGCCTGGGGAGCGGTCTCCAGGTTCTCAAGGTGCCTCCGACCTGAACGGGTTGGAATGACTCATCTGACAGCGGACGGAGCAGGGGCCTGCGGCGTGAGCCCTGGCACGAGGATGGGGCACAGGTGGGGGTGGAAGAGGGCTCTGAAGGTGCCCCCAATCTGGCGTGGGCCCCATCTACACAGCCGCCCACCCAACCCAACTCCCCCGAAGGCAGGCAAGGCCCTCTGAGGAGATGTCTGTGGCCAGACCAGAGCCCTTTGTTAAGCAAACACAGCAGCCCTCCATTTAGCAGAAATAGCTCTGGAGCAGAGAGAGGGAGGGAGTGTGTCCACAAACCCATTTGCCGTTTAGGTGTCAGAAATAAATTTTACCACTGGAGTCTGTAGCATCTGATTAGTGAATTATTCAGTTGGGATATTGCGTTCCCTCTGACCTCATTAGTAACCCTGAGGTGAGAGGGATGCATTAGAGTAACCACCAGGCTGTCATGGAGGAGCAGAGTGGGGCATTAAAGTGGATTAAAGTGCTTTACCAAGAACTACGGCACAACTCATAAAAACAGCGCATTGTTAAACCCGGGCTCAGCAAATAAACAGGCGGACGGACGCCACTGGGGGGGAGGTGGGGAGAAGAGGACAGCGGGGGTGGGGAAGGGTGGGGGGGACAGAGCTTTGCAGCAATGTTGGCGGTTCTGCCTGTCTGCCGTGGCAGTGGGACCCAGTCTGGGGAGAGGGTGCTCCCCGAGCCTGGCTCAGTTGGTTTTCGTGGTAGGCCCTTTCTCAAGCACCTTCCACGGTTGTCATTTTTGTCCTCTTTCGCCAGTGGGTCTCCAAGTACTGGAAAGTTGACAAATTCAGAGTAAACAAGCCCTTACTGAGCATCTATTATGTTGTGGGCTCTAGAGTAGGGGTTTTCCATTTTAGTAAAACCTCCCACTCCCTGCAGTTGATAAAAATAGGCAGTCAGCTAGTGGAGGGGGTGGGTGCCCTGATGCCTAGCACCCCAGCTCTCCAGCGTACCCACAAATACAAAGACCTCCCCCACCCCGCCTGGCCCCTGTGTCCAGAAGGTGTGCCAGAGGGTCAGGCTGCTCCATGGATCAGAGGGGGGATGGAGGGGGTGGGCCAATCCTTCGTTCCTCCTGAGAAATCCATATCCCCTTTAGAATAGTGGTCCCCAAACTTTTTCCCACCAGGGACTGGTTTCATGGAAGATAATTTTTCCATGGACAGGGAGGCGGGGTGTTGGGGGGTAGGTGGAGCTCAGGCAGCGATGTGTGGTCCTGTTTTCCTAACAGGCCATGGACCTGGTATCAGCCACCAAGGCCCAGGAGTTGGGGACCAGGGTTTGGGGACGCAGCTTTAGAAGACCCCTGGGGCTTTGCATGCGCCAAACTCCATTCTTGGAGTCAAACCAAACCTAGCTGACCAGACCTTTGGGTCTGGCACTCTATGAAATGAGTGGGGGGTGGAAGAGGGAGGTTGGAGGGACAGCCCTGCTCCTGCTTGTGCAAACCAATGGCTCTCCAACCCCCTGTCCTTTGTTTTGGGAGAACGAACCTGTTGCATAATCCTTAATGCAGGGTCTTCCTCCAATAAGGATGGAGGGATTAGATAAAAACAGGATCTGATTCTGAAAGCTGATATCTTAACAGTTGTTATGAAGACAGCAGAGCCCAGCAACTCATCTCTATTCATCATGAAGCTGCCTCGCTCGCTGAGCTAAAGATATTGGGGTGTCCTCCTTGCCAAGGCCTAGAACACAGATGGAGGGCTGCAATGTTCCAGGGCTGCATTTAGCTGCGTAGACCGAGTTGGGGCTGCCGAGGGCACCTCCTTTCTCCTTTGTTTGGGGATGGGGCTCTGGGCTGGAGTTCAAGGTGTCCCGGGAGACCCAAGCCCCAGTTAGTGACCGTGTGTTTGCAATTGTTTGTTCAGCAGCAGTCGCAAATGGATGCTAAAAGGCTTTGTGGTTCATTGATGGTCATGCTCCCCTCCAGCCCATTCTTTATCCATCTTGTAGGCCAGCCGCAAACTCTCCACTGGCAGCCCCCACCGCTGCCCTTGCTTGGTGCTGGGTCCTAAACTCTGCCCGCTTGCAGCCTCCTTCTGCCAGCAATGCTGAGCGTGGGGGTCCTCGCCCTGTCCCCTGTTTCGAAGAGCCTTGACAGGGCTGTGGGGCCTTGCTGGCCTTCTCCTCTGCCAGTGCCCCTGTCTGAGCTCACGGCAACTGGGTAGGGCAGGTCCACCTGGGAGCTAGTACGGTCTGACGTCTGACGGTGTTTATTTAAACAGTTTATTCGAGACACCTGCCAGGAGCTTAAACACAGAGGGGAAGGGGCTGGAGAGAGGGGCTGTGGGGAGATCCATCACCCTTTAATTTGCACTTCTGGATCCCCAATTTGGGGTCCAGTTGCTTATCCCCCTGCAAAGGCCAGATGTGGAATGACTGTGTGGGTGACAGACAGGACCTCCATTCTATATGCAAAGAACACATTCTTCACAGCTTGGAGTGGAGGCAGGGGCAGCTGAAAGGATGTCTCTGCTTTGATGATGCCCTGAGACACTAATCTGTGCATCTGCTACAACACGGATGGACCGCGAGCGTTATGCTCAGTGAAAGAAGCCAGTCACAAAAGACCGCACATTGTACAATTCCATTTATATGAAATGTCCAGAATAGGCAGATCCATAGAGACAGAAAGTGGTTGCCAGGCACTGGGGGTGTGGGGGGACTGGGGGATGATGGTTAAGAGATACAGAGTTTTTTAGGGGCTGATGAAAATGTTCTAAAATTGACAATAGTGATGGTTGCACAACTCTGATTATACTAAAAGTTACCGAATTACACACTTCAAATGGTGCATTCTATGGTATGTGAATTATTGTATCTCAATAAATCTGTCAAAAATAATCTATGCATCTTTTTTTTCCCTCCCAGTGGATGTTTTCCTTTTTACCTTCTCCCACTGAGTTGGGTACATGACTTTGCTCTTTGGCCCAGGGGAAAGGGGTGAGAAACATGAAAAGCCTGCACATCCCACAGGCTTTTGTGCTTTGAAAACCTGAACAACTAGGCAAAGTTAGATGAGTTATGGAGGAGGTGAAAGGAAGAAGGAAGAGATGCTTGGATATAAATATAGTGCCATGGAGAAACAAAAGGGAAAGCTAGACTCTCCAGGCTGGGCTGGAGCGAGATCGCAGGCAGGAGAGAGCAGGAGAGACGCGTGCAAGCTCCAGCTTAGCGTGGACTCATGTCCTCTTCTCTGGCAGTGCCCCAGCGAGGAGGCAAAACCCCACACAGCGTGTCTGCATTCTGATGTATTTGGGCAGACAGGATGTTCCATGGACTATCGATGCCTGACAAACTACTGTGAACCTTGCAAAACAATCACTTTGTTAGGCTCACAGACTTTGTGGATCAGGAATGCAGAAAGAGCATGTCTTAGGAATGGCTTGTCTCTGTTGTGGGGAAGAGTCAAGGGCTGGGGTGACTTGCTGGGGTCTGGAATCCTACACAGACGTATCCACCCATATGTCTGGCAGTCACTGCTGGCTGTCAGTGGGAACCTCAGCTGGGACTGTCAGCTGGAACACCTGCGAGTGTCCTCTTTCTGTGGCTGTGAGGGCTTCCTCACAGCATGGCGGCTTAAGTTCTAAGAACTAGCATCCCATGAGGAACAGGCAGAGCTGTGTTTCCCTTTAGAGTCACACAGTGTCACTTCTGCCATGGTCACAAGACTCCACCTCTCGATGGGAGGAGTTTCAAAGTTTTATCTTAATAAGAATATGTGGGACAGAAGATATCAAGGCCCTCTCTGGAAAATACAGCAGGCCACATGAGACAGTAGGTGGCCTCGGAAAAGGGTCTCTGGCCTCAAGCACTAGGCAGAAGAAGTTCGTGAGCCATTAGACCCGAATGGGCCATGCAGAGACTAGCAGTGAATGTTTCGTGAGTTATTAGGAGTCATCGGAGTGGACAGATGGCCACAGCATCCCTCACACTGCCCAGCCCTGTCATGTCCCGGCACAGTGTAAGACCCAGGGACCCTGACTAACCCCAGGGCATGTGCAGGGGGCAGGAAAGCCTCAAGAGGGACTAAGATTCCATTTCTGCCAACCAGGCAGAAGGGAGCTCAAGACTGGAAATGACGCAGAGTTTCAGAATTAGTGTTTGCAAGTATCTTGCACACCTGGAGCTCAGAGCATGAGCTTTGCCCTTGTTCTGCATCCATTCATCTCTACAGAGAAGTCGCCACGGGGATAAGGAACAAACACCCAAACATGGAGGTAGGAGTAAGGGCTAAATCAGCCTTTCAGCCTGTCCAAGTCTCAGGTTACTCCCCTGGCATGGAAAGTCACATGACGTAGAACACAGAACGTACAGGATGCACGCTAGAGCTCCATGCCTGGGACACACTGAAGCTCAGGGCATGTGAGCTGTCATCACTGTTCTTGAGGCCAAGTGGTCTGGGCTTAGGTCCCAAGCTGGGAAGTGGCCTCACCTGAGTTGGAGGGGGTCCTATTGCTCCTCCTGGAGCCTCAGAAGGTTGTCCAATCACTAATCCCTTCCCTGTTGTGTGAAAACAACCTGACTGTGTCTAGCTCAGTGTTTGTCAGTAAGGGATGATTTTGCCCCCCGGAGGACATTTGGCAATGTCTGGTGACATTTTTCATTGTCACACCTGGGGAGAAGGGTGCTACTGGCATTTAGAGGGCAGGGGCCAGCGATGCTGCCAAACATCCTACAATGCGCGGGACAGCTACACCACAAAGAATGATCCAGCCCCAAATGTCAGTAGTGCCCAGGTTGCGAGACACCGGTCCAGGTGTTCCCAATGAGAAATAGATCACCAAGGGAGGTTTGGGAAACTCTTGTCCCCCTTTGCTTTCCCTGTCACCATGGTGTCCCTACCCTCGCCCCAAGGTGGTGACAGTCTTTTCACCATATTCCAGAAGGAAGTCCACCAGGCGAAGTTCCTTGAAAGTACTAAACTTGAGTCTGTGGGTGATTTCTTTTTGCCTTTTGCAATCACGCATATGCTAAATATAATTTTTTTTGTTTTTAAGGCATCATAAAATCTGCCTTCCTTTCAGACCAAAAAGTTATCTGATATGAAAGTGAGCTTTATAAATGGGAAAATATATGATCTCCTGAGAGGAAAAGGGATGGCGAGAGCAGGGTCCAGGTCACTTACCTTGGGGTCAGGGATAAAGCATTTGGAGAAACCGAAAAGAACAATCTGGAATGAGCCATTGATTCTGGCTATAGCGATCGCCAGTGAGGAGCAGTGGAAGAGGCTGCAAGAGGAAGCGTTTAGGGAGACAGAGGCCCCCGGGGAAGGAGACAGTGGGGACCCGTCAGCTGGGAAAGGTGGCCGGTGGGTAGTTCGGGGGCTGCGTGGGGAGCGCGGCTGAGGAGGAAGACAGAGTTGCTGGGACCCCCAGGGCAGAGAGGAAGATGAGGGGAGCTTTGTGAAGCTCACTTTAGACCTAGAACTTGGGAATGGAGTTGGCTTCCTTGGGAATCTGGGGGTCTGAGAAGAAGAAAGGCAGAGGAAGGTGAAGGAGGAGGAGGAACGAGCGAGCGAGGTGGAGAGCGCTGGAGACCAGGAGGAAGCCGAGGGGCTGGAGGGGCAGTGGAGGCCCCTGGGGGGGCGGGGTGAGCTCCGGGGCAGGATGCCGCACTTCCGGTCCTGTTCCAGGTCTCTAGGCATCTCGCCAGGTAGCTCTGCGCCCAGACTGGCTAGCAGAGGGTGGCCTGCGGGGGGGACCCTGACAGAAGAGGCAAAGGAGGAAAGCGCAGGCCTGCGGTCAGGACAGGACACAGCGCTGAGCCCCTGGAGATCTGGGCGCGGTCAGGTGTGCGGGCGGGAGCCTCCTGCCCCCCAAGACGGTTCCTTTGTGTTCAAGGGTGGAACCGCTTCTCTGTGTGACAAAGACACACATGGCAGAGCCCACAGGCACTGGCTCCCCTCCTCGGGAGACTGTTGTCAGAGCCCCGGCTCCCCGGAGGAGCGGTGGGCGGGCGGGCGGGCGGAGGGTGGGGCAGGGAAGGCGGCGCGCGCTCCTCCCTGGCACTTGCTATTTCTGACCCACCGAAAGTCTGTTCCTCCTGGGTCTCCACTCAAATGCGAGTGACAAGACTCCTCGCAGCGATCTCTTTACTTAACCCCTTTTGCTGGGCCATCTGTTCGGAACTGGGATGTCTGCGTCTCCCCCTCCGAGCAGACAGCGCGTTATCCTGCCTCCTCCCCTGGCTCGGGCTCCGTCCTTCGCGGCTGCCCTGCCCCGCACGACAAAGCCCGAGAGCGCTCGCTCACGTCCTGAGTGACAAGGACACTCGCAGGCCTGTGGGCGAGCGGATCACAGCTGAGCAAAAAATACCGGAGGCCTGGTTCCTACTCATCCTTCCCTCAGATCCCAGCTTCTGCCCCACCTCCGCCGACTCCCCCGGCTGGATTTTAAAAATACCCGGTGGCGCCTGAGTTTCTCTAGCATGGTCAGCGAGGAGGCGCTGGGGCTGCCTCTGGGTGTTCCACACCACGCCCCGATCCTTCCAGAAAGTCCTCCGGGGGCCTGTCTTCTCCGGCTCAGGGAAAGCCTCGGCCACCCCAGGGCTTTACGCACAGACTCCTTTTTACTCCTGGCCTGCCTCCCTCCTCCTGCTCATCATTCTGGAGAGACTTGCTAGCGCAGCGCAGTTCCATGGAACTTTCTGTAAGGACAGCAATGCTCTCTATCCGCACTGTCCCATGTGGTGCCCACTAACCACATGTGGCTACTGCATCCCGGGAACAGGGTGGTGCACCCGAGCAGCTCTATTTTGTTCTAAGTTTAATTTAATTTAATCTGAATTGACTGGAACTTAAACTTGCACGGCCACCACGGCAGCAGCAGCAGCACCTGGGAACTTGTTAGCCATGCAGCATCTGGGGCCTCACTTAGACCTCCTGGATCGGAATCTCTGGGGTGGGGCCCAGCAACCTGGATTTTAACAAGCCCTTGGGGTAGTTTCCCTGCACAGCGAAGCTGGGAAACACTGACCCAAAGCTGCCCCCTTGGGAAGCCCCAGCTCCCCTGTGAATGCCTGCTGCCCCATCACCTGGCCTTTGGAGAGCAGGGCTTTGGGAAGATGGCCCCAACCCACCTCTGGGTCCCTGTGCTGGGTTTGCTGTCGGTGCCTTGGGCAGAGAAGGCAAAACCGGCCTTAGCTAGTGCCTCTCAAACACCCCCATAGCAGGCATCCCCGTGGGAAGTTCTGAATAATGAATGCGGCAGAGAGGGGTGCTGGCTTTTTCCGTTCCCTCGCTGAGCCCGGGTGGGTGAGGCGCACAGTCATCGCCCACCCTGGGAGCAACCTTCCCTGCCCTCCCTCCCCCGCCCACAGAGGCTGAGAGCCAGGCCTTAGAGTTAACCCAGCAGGGGGATGCAAGGCGCGCTCAGTGACAAAACAGCCAAGGTCTTGTTTTCTCTTTCTCTCTAGCCAATATTTATTGAGCTTATCTTCCAGGTACTGCGCTGAGTGGTTTGTGTGCTTACTCCTTACAGCAGTCCTGTGAGGTGGTTTCCTTATCCTTATTCTTCCGAGGGGAACCCAGAGGCTCAGGGAAGTGAAGTGACTGGACAAAGTCAGCAGCTCCTCTGATTCCAAGGCCTGAGCTCTCACCGGAAGCTCCATGTGCTCCTCCGTGGGCAGCACGGCAGGCCCGGGCTCGGCCTTGGAGCCCCTGAAACAGGAAGGAGCCTGGCCCGCCAGGGGTGTCAGCTCTTGCCAGTGCTCAGGAAGCTGCCTTCCGAGCAGAAATCCCTGAGCCACTGATTCAAAATTGGAGGGTGCCTATTTGCAATTTAATTGTATGTTGGGAACTTTAGGTGTGATTCGTTTAATATCAGCTCATGTTGAAACCCTCACCTCTGTTCCTTCCGCCTTTGTCTCTTTCCAATGTTCGTTGCCGTCTCCCAACTAAGAAAATCCAAAGCAGAGCTGGGCAGCGAGAACGGGGAGACCTGACCCCAGCTGCCGTGCGGGCATCAGCCCTAGGCGAGTGCAGGCTTGCTGAGGTCAGAGGGCCAGGGGGAGCTGCCCAGAAGCAGCCGGGTACAAGAGGAGTGGCAATTGTCTACAATGAGGGCAGCCTCAGCACTTGTCCCTCAGTGGCCAGAATGCGACCCTTCCTGGGACCCCAAGTCCTTCTCCAGGAAGACTCCATGCAAACATCCAGCCTCTCTTGTGTCTCCCCGGCTTGGTTCTCATGCACTTAGCCTGCTCTCTCCTATTGCCCACTTCCTGGCACCCACCCTGCTACCCTCTCTGCCTGCTCTCATGCTCCAGGACATGGGCTTTCTCCCTGGGTTTGACTGATCTGCCTGGCTGCAGGGCCTCTTGTTTCCATAAGAGTGTCTGTGTCACCTCCCAAGTTTGCCTCTGCCCTTGAGTGAAGACATGGGGGTCCCCAGAGGATGATCAGGGTGTCAACGGGTATGGCAGCCAGGCAAGGGGTGACTTCAGGAGCCCTAGGGGGCAGAGGTGGCAGCTCAGCCTTTGCTTTTCCTCTTGTGGCCGGTAGGTGGTGCTAGATGCCAGCCGAGGCCAGCCTGGGCCTGGGAGGAGCAAACTGCAGCCCCAGCTTCCAGCAAAGGGCTCTGCCTGCCACAGGGCTCTTTTGGGAGGACACAAGGTACTGCAGACTTGAGGGGTGATTCAGGACACCTGAGACAATAGAAGAACTCATTTGTTTCCCTTCACGAGACCTTGTGGTCCTCAGCTAGGAATTGGGAACAGGTTGAATTAGACCTGCTTTGCCTTTTCCTCCCCACGGAGATTGGAAGACTGGGCTACTGGGCTATGGGCCTTTGCTCAAATGTCACCTCCTGCAGGCAGGTAGGCTCTCCCTCCTCTGGGCACACTGGGGGCACGTGACGCGCCACAGAAACAAATTGTTTCAGTGCCTCCCTTCCTCAGTAGACTGTCAGCTCCTGGAAGTCATTTTATAATCGCGTCTGTATTCTTTGCGCCTGCCCATGGCGCGGCACACGGAGTGTGCTCCATGAATGAGTGAAGGACTCAGTGGACTGACAGGCTCCACAGTTCTACTGGCGGCAAAGAGAATACGGCCTTTCCCTGGGAGATCTTTGAGAACATAGGCGGCTCCTCTGCCTGCAGATTTTGGGAATGGCCAGGATGGTCCTTGAAGCTCAGAACTTCACATGTATATATTGAATGTGCTTCTTCTTCATTTGATGGACATGCATTGTGTGCCCACAGAGTACCAGGTGCGTCCTCCCTCCCTCCCTCCCTTCCTTGCTTCCTCCTTCCCTCCCTTCCTTCCTTCCTCTTTCCTTCCTCTCTTTCTTTCCTCCTTTCCTTTCCTCCCTCCCTCCCTCCCTCCCTCCTTTCCTTCCTTCCTTGCTTCCTCCTTCC
>VSMD01040213.1:40107-77477 GCA_008750895.1 Mirza zaza
CCCTCCCTCCCTCCCTCCCTCCCTCCCTCCCTCTCTTCCTTCCTTCCTTCCTTCCTTCCTTCCTTTCTTTTTCTTTCTTTTTTGCAGGAGGAGGATGTTTTATTAGTGGAGTAAAAGCAAAAGAAGTGGGAGAGAATAATGATGGCAGATATCAGACAAAGGCAACCTCGTACTCAGTCTCATGGTAGACTGGGAGCCTCTGGAATGCTAAATAGAACAAAAGAACATTAGTTTGATATTTTTGCCCCACTACAGGTCCTTAACCTCTTGGTGCCTCAGTTTCCATCTTTGTGAAGTGTACCTAATCCTAATAGTTCCATCATCCAGTGGTGAAAATCTCACAAGTCAACGTTTGTAATTAGCAAAGGAAGGCATTGAGAAAGACAGCAAGCTTGGCCGGGTGTGGTGGCTCACGCTTGTAATCCCAGCACTTTGGCAGGCAGAGGTGGGAGGATTGCTTGAGGAATTTGAGACCAGCCTGGGCAACATACCAAAATCCCATCTCTACAAAAAATAAGAAAAATTAGCCAAGCATGGTGGTGAGCACCTGTAGTCCCAGCTACTCAGGAGGCTGAGGCAGGAGGATCACTGGAGCCCAGGAGTTTGAGGTTGCTGTGAGCTATGATGATGTCACTGTACTCCAGCCTGGGTGACAGAATGAGACCCTCTCTCTTAAAAAAAAAGAATTTAAGGAGAATCATATCCGTCTTTTAAAAGACACGATGTACTGAAACAAACACTGAGGGGGCAGGGAGGACGAGGCAGACACTCAGGAACAGCTCACAAGAGCAAGCAGTGAATAAACTGAGCTCTTCATCCTGGAGAGAACAAGGCACAGGGCGCACGAGACTGCAAAGCAGCGATTCTACTTGTGTTGAGTTGCCCTGGTGAGCAGACTGGAGTGTCTGGGCGTGGTGGGTGAGTTCCCTGGGGGCCTGCAAGCCCAGGACACATGTGTTTGAAGGCTCTGCCTCTCCTTCTGGGCCTCAGAGACCAAGAGCAAGCCTCTCTCCATCCCTCTGCACCTGGGTCTTCCTCCTGAGTGTGTAGCTGCAACTTCAAGCAGCTGTAAGGGTCAGTGGCCTCACAGCTCTGCCTCTCCAGTTGACCCTGCAGACTATGTTCACGTAGCCTGGGACTGCAAACTGAGCTGTATTCCCTTGGGTCTCTGGGTGAAGACCAGGGCAAATAGCAGAGCTGAGGTGCTCATGGCTCCTATAGGCAGGACAGCTCAGATTCGAAGGCTTATACTACCCTCCTATCCCCCTCTCAATAAGGATGTGGGGCTCAAATCTTAGCTGTGTGGTCTTGGGCAAATCAGATGACCTCCCTGAGCCTTGGCATGAGTACTTGCTGGGTGGTGGCAGGTACCCTTTACCTGGGCCACCCCTAGGAGCCATCCTCCTCACCTCTTATGCTGTAGTACGAGGCACCTACAACTGGAGGCTGTTGAGTCCTGGCCCAATGTCTGATTGCTAGAATTAGGGTGACAACCTCCCCCATTTGCCCTGGATGGAGGGGATTCCTGGGATGCAGGACTTCAACTGCTAAAACCTTGAAAGTTCCAGGCAAACCACCACCAGTCGGTTACCTTAGCTGGAGTCCCCATCCACATCTCCCTTCCCATGCCACCTGGCTGTCCTGCTGTCAGCCTGAGCCAAAGACTTGCTGAAGGGCTGGCTTGGGGCAGACACTGAGGATGTATGCTCTGTCCCTTCATCTCAGCAGTTTGTCATTCCCCTGGAGCTTGGCTGCTAAGGCAGCAGCTCATCTCATGTGGTATGGGTTTACTCTTTTCCTTTTCACTTGGCAACTGTTCATTCCCCCTGGAATGTCTAAGCAATCTTGAAATTAACCTGGCACCTCCCCTCCGTCTATCCCACATGGGGAGCCTTGGGTGTCCGCTGCTGGGCAGAGGAGGAGGGCTGGGCTGAGCCTGCATGGGGCCAGCAGACTTTGCTCCCCGTAACCCTGGGAAACTGTGGTACCCATATGGCCTCTAGGTGCCTGGGTCTTGTTCTTGCAAACACCCTAGTCTTCTGGGATGAACAAAATTGATGTAGGGCTCAGTACATGACTTTCCCTGGGGCAAGGAAAGCATTGTGACTGATTTGGTTCTCAGATATTTTGATGTCCTTTCAAGTTGCCCAAAGGCCCTGCAGGAACGTGGGGCCAGTTACCCACGGTTGGGATCCCACATTGCTACAGTCCTTTCCAGCCCATTTCAAGAAGGACCTGCCATAGAAGCACAAACTCCAACATCACACAGAGCAGACAGTGGACTCAGACCCACCTGCCTTCAACTTAAAACTCTGTCCAAAGACCACACTGCTTGGTTTGCAAGTTTTGTCCCAGCAACCCAGAGAAAGCTTCTGCTGGGATGCAAGGCGAGAGAAGGAAAAGAACAGGGAACATTGTTTTCTGGTTCAATTTTCTAGTTTAAGTCATTGTATACTAGACAAACACGCATGATGGAGCACCTGCTAGTTACTGGACTGTGCGAATACAATGGCCCTGGTTTCCAGGAGCCTGGAGTCTAGGCGTGGAGCCAGAAGCATGCATGGCCACCTCTGAGCCGTGGAAGGCTCTGAGATGCTGAGCTGGTGCCCTCTGAACATACAGGAGGTGGAGAAGTTGGTAGGAAAACTTGGGGAAGGGACTCATTGAGGAGGTGGGGTGCCAGGGCTGTGAAAACTAGACGGGATGTTGACAGGTAGGGGCTATGGAGCTCAAGATGGAGATGGGTGAGGGTGGGGAAAGGTGAGACAGGAAGTGGGCTGAAGCAGAGAAGGCTGCAAAAGGAGGGGAGGCTGAGTCCTGGAGAGTGCTGGATGCTGGGTGAATGCGCTTGAAACGGCGTCCTGCAGACCGTGGGCATCCACGGGAGGCTGTAAGGCAGGGGACAGCCAGAAGCCCAGCCGTCTTCCTCTTCCCAGCCTCCCACCTCTTGCTGTCTTCTCCCTTTTTATTCTTCAACAAGGCACTGGCCCCACCGGAGCAGCCTTGGCCTTGCCCGGGGGAGGCAGGCTCTGGCCGTTGGCTGCACTCCACTGCCAGGCCGCGGGCAGCAGAGAAGCTCCTCCCTTCCCAGCCCTTCCACGAGATCCCGCTGCTCCCTGGCAGCTTGGGGGGGGGGGCCCGAGGCCTGGCCCCCCACCCTGTGACTTCAGGCATGCGACGTAACCTCTCTAAATGTCTGGCTCTTCACCTGCACAAGGTGGGTGAGGAAGACCTCACTGGGCGGCAGAAGGAGTCCACCGGCGCCTGACCCTCCTGGGCATTTGGGGGTGTGCTGTCTTCCCTCCCCTCTCTGTTGGGGCTGGGGAGGGTCTCTCGGCCTCCCCAGGAAGCAGGTAGCTTTGGCTGGGGAGCCAGTGGGCAGCTCCAGGTGGCATGGGGCTCTTTGCTGGGCCTCCCAGGGTGCTGCTGGCCTTTTACGTCGCCTCCCTGTCTCTATCACAAGATGACAAGGGCATAAATCAGGGGCTGTCAGTGTTCATTTCCATCCTCGGGCGGACAACTGTCCTGCCCTCGCCAGGCTCCAGGCCTGTCTGCAGGAGACTGGCTCCCTGAAGCCAGGGAGGATGATGATGGGCTGGGGCCGAGGGGGGCAGCTCAGGGCAAAGAGACTTCAATAAGGGTGGCTGCCCCCTCATTCTTCTCCTTCTGGGGGCTGGGAGGGTGCCAGAAGTGAAGCAGCTCTCAAGAGAGTTGGGGAAGAGACAGAGGTGGCACAGAACCTCGGGACTCGGGCAGGAGAGGCCCAGCTAGCTTGGGTGGCCCAGCTGGGAGTCATTTTTGAAATCCTCCAATTTGAACCTGGTCATTTTACAGATGAGGAAAATGAGGCCCAGGTGCGATCAGACTTAGTACCTGGGTCCTATCCCTGAGACAGCTGACATAGGATCTCAGAAACGCAGAACAGATGCTCAGCAAACGAATGAATGAATGAATGAATGAGGACTAATGAGTCAATGGAGAGAGCTGCAGGCCCCTGGCAATCCCTGTGAAAATGAACCTCTCCCTCCTGCTCCTGCTGTTCGCCAAGTGTCGCAGGTGATGGCCTGGTGTTCTCCGCAGCTGAGCTGCCAGAGCACGGGCTGCTTGCGACCAGAGACTGCGTCTGACGTCTCTCGCCTAGCCTGCGGGATGCTCTAAGCCTCTTTGTTTCCATTTGCGCCGGATCCCTGTGAGGTGAGGGGTGCTGGGACCCAGACGATATTCCCATCCTGCCTCAGTTCAGCCCGAGAGTCTGCTGCAGAGAAACAGGAGGTTTTTCTGCCCACTGGTCCTTAGCACGGAGTCAGCAAATTGGCCATCTTTAGGAAAGGTCAGCTAAATCAGCCCCCCTGCAAGAAACGTGCTTGGTATTTTTAGAAGCTTTTCAAGCCTGTGCTCCTGAGCTCAGCAGGAGGCACTCAGAGCCTTTGCCCATCCCGCCCCAGATCACCCCAGCTCAACCCACCTGCCGCTGCTCAGCTGGGCAGCCCCTGCTCTGCTCAGCCCAGACTCACTCCCTCAGGCCAGGCGAGTGCCTCTAGTGGCCTCTGGGCAGAAGCTGATGTCACCGCTCAGCAAGGCCAGGTGGGCAAATCCTGACCTCCTTTAGACAATATGAGATCCCATTTACCTCACTGCCCAAAATTTATCCTGGGACCTTGAGAAAGTCAAGTTCCCATGCTATTCCCGTCTGTACAATGGAGAGGTCACTGTATTTACCTGCAAATCCATTTTGGAAACGAGGCAGGATAAATAGGAATCCAGTAAACGCCGAAAATTGCTATACTCTGCGGGTTGCCGGGGGATTGCTGTAAGGCCTGGGTGAGGTGCTGGTGGAGAATTTCATGTTCCTTAGAGAGAGATGCTCAGAGAGATGATGTCATATGAATCTGCCATAAAATGCTGTTGTGTTAAAAAGGTGGCTTTCCTTTCGAGAGAGAGGTATGTGGTCCAGGAGGGGCCAGCAGCGTTTGGGACATGAAGTTCTCAGAACTCTAGCCAGAATCTGTCACTTCCTTTTTTTTTTCCCTTTTTTTTGGAATGAAAAGAACGGATGCCTTAGAGTAGAAGCCTTTGGCTGTGGTCCTAACTAGCTGTGTGGCTTTGGGGACGTAACTTAGTCATCTTGGGCCTAATTTTTCTACCTATAAAATAGCAGGGACAAGGGATTGAACGAGATGTGTGTTTCTTAAATTGGTAAGTTTCCATGGCGGGTTTGTGGCTGTGACAATACCCCAGGGCTCTTCAAAGGCACAGGGACCATAAACATGGCATGCTTCTTCCAGAAGCCCCCACCCCCCCACCATGTTATGCCACAGAGAGATTTAAAGACATTAATTTATGCCAAAACATACATGGACATTTTACGCAGGAGAATGAAACACTCGCGCAAGTTTTAGAAATAAAATGTGAGGCTTCAAAGTCGTTTCATGCCTACTGCAGCCCCTCCGCCACCCACCCCACCTGCTCATGGTCCTCCGCCCTGGGGGGTTCCGGCTGGGAAAGTGTGAGGACCATGGGGCTGGTTAATTTCTGAGATGGTTCCAAAGTTGTCATTTTATAATTACAAAATACGTAATATTGTTATGGCTATTATTTTCGGCCTGTGTGTGGGGGAGTGGGTTCATGTTAAACCGACCTCAGACAGGTTTAATACCTTCTTTCTTCTTCCTAGAATCCCAGGACTGCAAACTTCCAGTGGACTTGGAAGTTGAAAGGAAAGCAAACTGGCTTCCTCGGCCAGCCCATGATGGCAGAGAGGGAGGGAAGAGAAAAGTGGGAGTCGGAAAGTGGGGTTGATATTTAAAATGTTCTATTCTGTCATCCTCGTATTAGGGAGTTAACATATGAAAAGCATGGCTTCTAATTCAGGCTGGCCCCCACCCACAGCACCCTTCATTAAGTGGCTTCCTTTGCCCCCAGCCCCGGCAGTTGCCTTCACCACACACACAGCCCCCCACGGCACCCCCAGCCTCCGCCTTCCTCCCGGACCTGCGCCCGCGTGTGCGCCCCCAGCCACGGTGAGTGCCCCGTGTGCACCTGCACTGCCCGGCACGCAGACCCGTCCTGGGCTGCAGGTTTCTGCCACCCCGGCACTCGCCCCTGGGGGCCCGCAGGTGTCCAGTCCACTTCCCATCTCCCTGTCGCTGCCCACAGCCTCCCCAGGCCTCTGGCACACACTTGTGCACCTCGTGTAGGATCGAAAATAAACTCTCTGGAACCTGTTCAAAGGCTAATGTGCATCCTCTCTTAATTATTGATCTGTTTATGACAGGCGCTTGGGTAGGACATTCAGTGGCTCCTATGCCAGGGCCCACCCTGGAGCCCCCACCCTCTGCGGAGGAAAGCCGGCCAGCTGATCTGCTCTCCGGAAGGGGTTAGGTGAGACACGGCAGGGCGGGTTGCAGACAAACTACTGGCTGCCCTCGGCGCTATGTGAGCCCTGGCCGGTGATCACAGCTGGGGTCTCCACCCCCAGTCCCTTCCCTCTCACACCCGAACCCCCTGGCAGAGGGGCAGGATCCTCCAGCCTCCTGCAGAGGCGGCAGCCTCCCCTTCCCTCGCTGCCTCACTAGGGGGCAGTTTCGTGTAAGAAGTGGTTCCTGGTTCCAAGTCCTGTTTAGGAAGACCTGGCTTTAAAACCTGGCTCGCGCCACGTACCGGCTGGGTGACCTTGGACAAGCGATTAACCTCTCTGATTCTGTTTTCTCAATGGTAAAACAGGGCATTTGTGAGGATTCAGTGAAATCATGCATGCAGAGCATAGAAAAACATTACGCACAGAAAACAGTCAATACTTTACGATTGCACCTGTCATCATCGTTATTGTCACCATCATCTCTGGAACTCAGGGTCAGAGGCCATGGCTTGCTGTGGCCCAGGGGGAAGCATCCCTTTTAGCATGTGGTTGCAGCCTCTGGCTGGTCCCTGCTGCATTTAAACGCAGTGAGGGCACTGAGCCCTGGGCAACTATAAATTCTGCAGGAAAAAGGTGAGATCCTTCAGACCCGTGCTCTGTGGATACCTCCTTGTTCTCCCCAGCATGGGGCTGAAGGATTCCCCTGGGCAAGGGGAATGTGGAGCTTGTCACTGAAAAACACTAGAAAAGTGTCTGTCACAGGATGCTGGGAAAATGTCACGGCTATCCCTGCACAGGGTTGGGTTCCTGGGCTCTCTTTCTTTCAGTCCTGACACCAGGAAGAGGGTCTCCAAGGGAATGCCAAGTGTCCCTGAGTTTCGAGGGTCATCTGGCTTCCACAAGTTGGAGGCCCCTCCCCACACTGCACATACACTGCACAGCTCTGGGTGTCTGACCTTCCCCACTGCCACCTTCATCCCAGTCCCACCCTCATCCCAGAACTTCCTGGGCTGGGCTTTTTGTTCCCTCGGTTCCCAGGCAGTGCAGCTGGTGCTGTGGGCTGGGGAGGGGGTGGAGGACGCAGCAGAAAGTCCGTGGGTGGGAGCTGTCTCTTAGCTCCAAAGGCAAACGTGGCTTCCCGTGCCCCTCCCCCAGCATAATGCTTTCCCCAAATTCCCACACTGGTGTCTCAGCAAATAAGATACATTTTCTTTCTTTCTTTCTTCTTCTTCTTCTTCTTTTTTTTTTTTTGATTTTCCATTTGCTCTTGATACCTGCTTAAATGTGTCTGTACTGTTCCCATTAATCGTCAGTGCCAGAGGAAATTGGAGCAGATTTGGTCATTTCTTGCTTTGAGTCCCAGGTATGTAGGCAAATATCCGGTTTCTTCCTCTCTGAGCCTGAGGACTTTGGGGCATCACCCCTCCCGCCCTCTGAGCTCCTGGAGCCCTGTTCTGTTTAAAGAAATAGAAGGCAGGACAGATTTTAGAAAGCAGGGAGGGCAGAGTTTGTGAGCACCCTAATATGAGGCTGAACCATTTGGTAGAGAGAGCCCCCCGAGGAAAAGTAGTAGAAAGAAAAAGGAAGAAAAGGGAGGACACTATGTGTCTAGTGCTGGGCTGGGCATGTTACGCAAATTTTATGCTTGTATCCCCCAAGCTCCATTGCAAAGGAGATGTCCATGAGCGATATCTAAGAGCACATTTTTCAAGTGAGGAAGATGAGGCTCAGTAAGGAGTGGTGCTAGTAGTGCTGGAGGAGCTGGGGTTTAAACCGCTTTAGTCTGGCGCTTAAGCTCCTGCTTTATAAAGCTGCCCCTCGGAAGCCAGAGTGATTGTGTGGGGTGGCTTGAAGCTGTCGCATTGGCTTCCCTTGACTCTGAGATCATCTGGTGGTTGATAAATACACACCAGGCAGATCGGGGTGACAGGCTAATAGAGCGTGCAAAGGTCCTGGTGTCTACTGCCTGGTTAGCAGGAACCAGTGGCTGTCATCTGTGCAGTGTTAACGTCCGCAAGGTGTTTTCAGGTCTATTATTTGATGCGTGCGATCACTGGTCACTCCTGCTACAGAGGAGGAAGTGGAGGATCAGAGAAGTGCAGTAGCGTGCCACGGGGATACAGCCTGGTGTGTTTTGATGCCGAATGAGTGAATTAGCACGGAGCTGATCTGAAAGCCAAAGTTCTGTAGCTTGAGCCAGAGGCAGGTGGGAGGTGTGGCGCAGGCTGCTTTGGGGAAGAGCAGGGCAGCTGTGGGAGGTGGTGAGGGCAGAGGCAGGGGCCTGGGAGCCAAGCATCGTGGGCTGGGTTGGCTAAGAAGGACAGGGGGTGCGCTGGGGGCCCTGGGAGATGGGTAGGGAGGAAGGGGTATGTCTGGCCCAGAAAAAGGGTTGGCTTTCTGCAGGGCAGAAGCTGCCATAAGGGGGCTGCTGGGTCCGGGTGCTACCCAGGCTCAGCAGGGGGAGCTGGCAAGGACCCTGGTGGTCAGGCGCTGCCCAGGAAGCTGCTGTTCCCAACCTTCTTTTGACTCTGGAGCAAGAACAGGAGCTACTTATATTTCTGATTTCAGGAGCCTCTTGGTACCTGCCTTGCCAGGGAGAAGTCAGTGGCAGCATGTGTAATTCTACGGGTGCAGAGGAGGTGGTCGGCTCACAGCACCCCACTTCTGCTCAGTCCCAAACTTCTCTTGCGGATACATGTGAGGTTTCAGGCAGCAAAAGAGTTCATTAAATGACTCTACCCCCCAAAGGTGTGGTGACCGTTCTTGGACTGGCACCAAGGTGGGCCGGGGGCGTATGGCGTGAACAGCACCGACAGGACCCAGCCCGCCTGCTGTCTGCAGTGCAGGGAGAGACAGACACTGAGCCCGAAAGTCCCTGTGTGTTGAGTGGCACAAAATGGCAGAGGGCACTGGGGGCAGCCACTCATTTAGCAAATACCCACAGAGCCCGTCTATGTTCTTAGGACTGCTTAAGGGGCTGGCAAATCAGAAGAGAAAACAGGCGAGGTCCTTGTCCTCAAGGAACTTACATTTGGAAACCTCATAAGAGAAGGAGCATCCCCTTGGGAGTCAGGATGGGCCCCAGACTTCTCTGCCCCACCTTGTCAATCTCGGTCCCCTCATCTGCCAAGTGCAGGCCATTGTCCCTGGCTGCCCTCCGGGGTGGTCCCTGGCCTGCCCTCGGATCAGTAAATAGGGAAATGGCTGGGCACTGTATGAAGGGAGGCGGGACGCAGGTTACTGCGCTGAGGGCTGTGTCCACGGTGGAGGGTGGGCATGGGGGTGCAAACCTCCCGGCCCCCCCTGCGCCCCCGGTCCCTGCCAGTGGTGCTGCCCTCGCCTCTTCCGACTGCCTGCCCTCGGGAGCTGCTCACCCCTCTGGCTTCCCAGAAGCCTGAGTCCTGACTGCTGATTTCATGTCTCTTCCGGGCTCCCCCAGCCCACTGGCGGTGCCCACCTGCTGGCAGGAATCCGGCTGTCTGCCCTGGCCCTGCTCTCTGCAGAAGGGCTCCGGGCACCTGCTCTGGCAGGGCCCTCGCCAGGACTCTCTCCGCGGACCGGAAGCCCACATGCTGCTGCCAGTGTGGGGGAAAGGGACAGTTACCGTGTTGCATTAAATTCACAGCCCAGCCCAACTGCTCCCAGCCAGAGGTGACTCAGCAGGGGCTCCCTCCCTCCCTCCCTGGCGGAAGGACCAAAGCCAGCCCCAGCCCAGAGGGAGCAATGCGCAGGCAGAGAACCAGCGAGGGACTCGGGGACCGAGGAGTTGTTTCTCAGGGGAGATGTGCCCCAGCCTGCACCCTGCATCTTCTTCCCCAGGGACCCGGGCCCGCTGACCCTCCTTGGCAGCACAAGACTCCGGGGTCTAGGAGCGGAGCCAGAGAGCATCCTGGGCGGCGGCTGCACCGGACCGTCACAGGAGCTTGCCAGGGGGCGCTGCGCCGTGAGTGTGCTGGCGAGCCATGGTGGCAGCGTGTTTGACTGTCAGCGAGTGGATCTCGGCCGCTGGGGCTCCTCAGCCCTGGCAGTAAAGCCCTCTGGGAACCTCAAAAGCGGCATAATGAAGTTAACACAGAAGGCTGACTGTGCACCGGGCACTATTCAAAGCCCTTTGCTGTATTACCTCAGGACAATCTTATGAGTTAGATACTATTTTGCAGAAGGAGAAACTGAGGCACAAAAAATCAAGTGCCTTGCCTAGGTTCAGACACTAGAGGGTGGTAAATTAAACTCAGTAGGACTGTCACATGATATTGTTTTAGTCCCATTACGGCTGCCTGCTCCTTGGGTCCCCAGGGTCAGGGCATCTGAAGGCTGGGTGACTTGGAGCCACATTTTAAACAGGCCATTTGAACAACCCCGAATGCACTCCCAGTGACCAGAGTGGGGAAGGGTCAGAACGCTGTGCTTCTGAAGTGTGGGGAAGGAACTGAGGACAATTTGGTCAGAGAAGAGATAGGAGGTGGGCACCCTCCAGAACGGCTCGTAGAAGACTAGACTTTTCCCCGGGGTTCCAGGTGGCAGCACCAGCCCCAAGGGTGGACGTTTTAGGGAGGCTGGTTTTGCTATTTCAGAATGAAGGATACCCAAGGAGTGAAGCAGTCTGAGAGCAGAGTGGGAGGCCTTGGGTGGTAGTGAGCTTCCTGCCCCTGAAGTTGTTCAAGCAGGACAGGCTGGGCACTTGGGGATGCTGGCCAGGAGATTTCTGCATTAATTGGGGTTGCATTTGGTGACCTGCGAGGTCCCTTCCAGCCCAGAGATCCTGTGACCATTCAGGGTAAGTAGAGTAATGGGCCAGCCTCACTGGCGGGGACTCTCAATCCCCTCCGAACACTCCCGTAGGGCGGGAGAATCTAGGAATAGCTCAAGGAATCTTTTTTAATGCATAGGAGCTAGATGCAAGGGTTCCCCCACCCACACCCCAACCACCAGCTAGCTCCAATCCCCTGGTGGCTTTTTCTCCAAGATCTTGGGACCTGAGTCAGGGTCTTGAGCTGGGGCCTCCTGTAGTTGGATTTTCTTGCTTTCTAGGACCACGTTGGTGCTCGAATGCCTCCCCCATGGGTGGGCTTTTATCTTTCATGTATGGTTGCAATTCTCTTTTTGGTCCCACACCTTCTGGATAGCGTTGTACATCTCTGCCAACTCCAGGTAGCTCTTTGGAACAGTAAGTTCTTCAGACCCAGTTTTGTCTTGGTCTCTTTCTGTGCTGTCTTGAGTCACCACCCAGTATGATAGTTTCTTTCCAAGCTCAGACCTATGACGGTAGGTTCTATTTCTGCTCAACCTAGAAATTGTGTAGCAACTGGATTTGAGCAGATACCATCAGAGCAGAGCATGGTGGGTGACTCCACTATGCCTGCAGCCTGGCCTGCACCCCAGGAATGTGGTCACTGACTCAGGGGGGTGGGTCCATTGGAAAAGGGATATGGCTGGGCTGGAAAGTCAGACAGGTGACCAGCAGGCCGGCAGGGGCCTGCAGTGTGGGAGGCACCGGAGGGGGCTGCCCAGGCCAGCATGTTGTGTTTGTGTGCCTCCTGAGCTCCCACCACTCCCTCCTTTTCTAGGTGGCAGGGAAGTGGGCTGCTGGGCATCCCTCATAAACAAATAGTCAAGAAGAAATCTCAGGCGCTCACACACCTGGAGCATGCCATTTAAGAAAGAGATATGTGTTTGGTTTCTCCAGATGTCAGGGAAGTTGGACCGCTGTGCGTGCAGCCCTCACTCTGGCCTATCTGGTGGGAGACCACTTCCAAATCTTGGGAACACGCCTATCTGTCCCAAACCCTTGGTCCTGGAAGGTGTCTGCTCCGCTGTCGAGGGTTTCTGTGGCTTTACTTTCTGGTCAAGAAAACGTTGTCCGTTCCTGCCTCTTACTGATCAGCAGGGCGTGCCTGGTGAGCACCTGCAGCCAGTTCTGAGACTCTAGCTGGTAGGACAGGAGATGGGGCTATAACCCCAAGTGGCTGGTTGGTGCACTGCGTCATCATCTCTAGGACCCCACGATGTGACAGGTATTCTTCCTTGTCAACCAGGACATTCTTACCAAGAAGCTAAGGCACCCCAAATGCTCTGGACTCCTAGCGACCGAGGGAAGGTGTCTTTGCTGGAGACTTTCTCTTGGTTCCTCATCCAAATCTGGCTGATCTCAGAGGTTAAGAAGCACAGCATGACTCTATACGCATGGCACTGTGAGCAGGTCATTCTCCCGACCCTGCAAAATGTCAAAGGTCTGTTTTTGACAAGGCCCTTGCATCTGAAATACTCAGTTTATTTCGCCCTAACGGAATAATATTCTGAAAACCCACACCACCATCCTTTTTCTTCTTCTTCTTCTTCTTTTTTTTTTGGAGACAGTCTCACCCTGTTGCCCAAGCTAGGGGGCAGTTGTGTCAGCCTAGCTCACAGCAACCTCAAACTCCTGGGCTCAAGTGATCCTCCCGCCTCAGCCTCCCGAGTAGCTGAGACTACAGGCATGCATCACCATGCCCGGCTAATTTTTTCTACTTTTAGTAGAGACAGGGTCTCACTCTTGCTCAGGATAGTCTCGAACTCCTGAGTTCAAGTGATCCTCCCGCCTCGGCCTCCCAGAGTGCTAGGATTACAGGCATGAGCCACCACACCCGGCCCATCCTCCTTCTTTCTCAGCAGTCCCTTTGGCCCAGGTCCACTTAGAGAATATTCAAGCTGGAAGGGACTTAGGGGCTGTAAGGTGCCTAAGAGCACCTGGGAAGCGTGTCCAAATGGCCACTCAGGTTTAGTAGGTCGGACGGGGCCTCAGACACTGCATTTCTGACGAACTTCCCGGGATGCAGATGTTGCTTGTCAGAGGGCCACATTTTGGGTTTCCAACCTGGTCATTTTACAGATGTGAAAGCTGAGTCCCAGAAGGCTTAAGTGAGTCACAGAATTCTGTTCTCCCCACTCCCAGGCCACCGTCTCCTTCCCAGCTGCCGCTGCTGCTTGGGCCCAGGCACTAGCATAAAGCCTGGCATAGAACCCCACCTTCATCCACTCTCGCTGTCCTGTTCCATCAGGGCCACTTGCTGCGCAGCCAGCATTTTCACCATCTCCAAAGGGGTTTTTGTTTTTGTTTCGTTTTTTAATTTGCTCTTACTTATGGATGCCTCCCCTTCTCTTCTGTAAATGTTAAAATCACCTCTCTCTCTCTCAAAAAAATGGGCTGGGCATCTTTTGGATACAACCATTTTAGTTCTAGGCTGGAAAACTGATGCTGGCTAAATCCACTTGGCATTCCCTGCCTTGGAGTGGTCTGAGAAAGGTTCCATGTTCCTCTGCTGCCACCTGCCACCTCCCGAGAGAGGCCAAGCTTGTGCATTTGACTGTACACCTCAGTTTCCCAGACTCTCAGACATTCTGGAAGTGGCAGGGAGATTCCCAGGGGACTAAGGACACCAAGGATTGGCCTGGGGCCAGCAGGAGCTGTTTTGAGAGTCTAGGGAGGTCTCCACACTCTGTCCCCTCCTGCTGGTGGGAGGGCAAAATGCCAGTCTGGGGATAAGCCCATAATGGCGCAGGGGGTAAAAGTCTCACTGAGGCCAGGAGAAGGCGGAATGTGACGGGAAGTCGGGAAAACTGCCTTTTATAGGCATGTTCTTTTCTTTCTTTCTTTCTTTTTTTTATCCAAGTTTACTCCCAGCGACAGTGCCACTCCAAGGCGCCTGGCCTGTCTGTGGTTGCGCCTGGGGCAGGCGGTGGCACCCGCATACCCCTTCCCCCATCTTGCCCGCAAGTTGCATGACCTGCATCGGAATCCACGGGGGCGGGGGAGAATCCTTTCAGATACTGGATGCAGTTGAATTCAATGTATTTTGCTTCCTCGCCTGCCCTCATCCCAGCCCGGGAGGAGAGACATGCTTTCTTCTGCGTGTGAATGCTGTAGTGTGTCTGCCTGCTCGGACTCCCATAACCCTTTCTTCTCCTTTCCGACAGCCAGTGCTTGGGTTTTCTCACTGAACAGCTCGCACTTGGCATCTTGACGTTTTATTAAGAAAAAAATCCCTACCAAGGCAAAGAGCAGGGACCCCCCCCTCCCCTCCCCAACAGGATCTGAGCTCGCGTGGAAGGCTGCACCTGCTTTGCGCCCCTACCAGGAAGGGGTGCTGGTGTGGGAGGGAGGGAGGGAGGTTCTGTGCCCCCGAATCCGGAGAAAGCAGCCCGCCCGCCCCCTCACCCGGCAGCCAGCTCAGCGCACCCGAGAGCCGAGCCCGAGAAGCCGGCCGCTGACGGTGCTGGCGTGGCGCTTGCCAAAAAATGCCCCTTGCATCTCAATTTCCCGGCCGTTTCTCTCGCGGGCACGGCTCGCCCGCGGCCACCGCGGCTCTCCAGCGCAGCCCTTTCGGCGCTTGTTCCTTCCTTCCCCGCTCCCTGCTTGCCCAAGGCCGAAAGCAAAACGCACTGCCAAGAAGGCGCAGTGGGCGCGGGGGCACCAGGCGTGCCATGCCCCGCAGTCCCCTCCCAGCCGAGCCCAGCTCCCTGGACTCTCGGTTACAGAAATGAGTGTCATTCAGACCAAGGACCGCGCGTCTGCGGCCCAGGTCCCCGGCTCTGGGTGCCTCTCTGGGGTTCCTGTGCTCTCCTGGCCCCGTGTCGCCGCCCGCAAGCCCGCGCCCCTCCACCCAGGCTCGGGAGCGCTCCCCGATCACCTCGGCCACGTTCATTGCACTTCCTCCCGCGGTCCGGATTGCAGCAAAACCGGGCAGCGCGAGGGCCAAAAAGTGGAAAGGAGAGCGCCCTTCCGTGTCGCACAGCCAGCTCGCCAACTCCCTCTCCCCAGCCCCGACCCTCCCAATCCCAACTGCAACTTTTTCCCTTCCGTCTCGGTTTCCCCTTGGCTGCGGCGAGCGGGCGCCGGGCTGCGAGGCGTGGAGCAGGCGGGCGGGCTGCCGCGCGGCTGCGGGTGGCGGTGCCGGCTAGAGCCGCGAGCCGGCGAGTGGGTGGGTGGGTGGGGAGGGAGGAGGGAGAGGACGGGCGGGGAGAGAGAGGGGTGTGGGGAGGGGAAGGAGGGGGAGATTCCGCTCTCCTGCCGCTCCCAGCCCGGGCGGGGGGCGGGGGGAGGAGGCCGCGACGAGGGAGGGGAGGAGGGGGAGGGAGGGAGCGAGCCGAGGAAGACGCTCCGATAACCCGTGCGTTTCGTAAGGCTCGGAGCACTTGTACATTTCTGCAGGCGCGCGGCGAGCCATTCGCGGTGGCTGCGGCAGCTCCGACTGCATCTTCCTCCTCCTCCTTCCCCCGGGCTCCGGGTGTGTGTATGTGCGAGTGTGTGTGAGTGTGTGTGTTTTGCAGGTGTGTCCGTTTTAATTCTGCCCAGTAGGTGGGACTTGGTGACTTTCGCACCATTTTTTCCTTTTCCATTTTTTCCCTTTTCAATTTTTTTTGCCTTCCCACCGTCTGTTGCAACCCTGCAAAGTCTCGGAGTCGGAGAGCGCACCTCGCTTCCAGAGCCCCCGGACCCGGCGAGTCGGCGAGCGCCGAGCCGGCCACCATGCCCGGCAGACCGCGCCACTAGGCGCTCCCCGCGGCTCCCACCCGGAGGCGGCGGCGGCGGCGGCGGCCGCGATGGTTTCAGACGCTGAAGGATTTTGCATCTGATCGCTCGGCGTTTCAAAGGCAGAGCCCCCCTCCCCCTTCCCCCCTCCCTCGCCGTCTTTGTTTCCTTCCCCCCCTGCTCTCCCCACTCCCCCCACCCCACCCCCCTCTCCTCTCCTCCTCCTCTTTTTTAGAAGCAGCGATCGGAGATGGATGTCTCTCTTTGCCCAGCCAAGTGTAGTTTCTGGCGGATTTTCTTGCTGGGAAGCGTCTGGCTGGACTATGTGGGCTCCGTGCTGGCTTGCCCTGCAAATTGTGTCTGCAGCAAGACTGAGATCAATTGCCGGCGGCCGGACGATGGGAACCTCTTCCCCCTCCTGGAAGGGCAGGATTCAGGGAACAGCAACGGGAACGCCAGCATCAACATCACGGACATCTCAAGGAATATCACTTCCATGTAAGTCAGGCGGCCGCTCCCCAGCCCGCCTCCCCTCGCTCCGCGCCTCGGTCTCGCCGGCCCGCGGCCGGGAACCGGCCCTGCGCCCGCCCCGGCTCGCCGCTGCCCGCCGCGGCCGGGCGCGCGCCAGGCTCGCTCTGGCTCGGGAGATGCTCTCGGGCTGCGTGTCCAGGTGACTCCGGCCGCGGCGAGGCGTGATCTGGCCGTGCGGGTGTGCGCCTGTCCCCGGAGAGGACCCCGGCCGGCCGCGGGCACGCGGGGCCCGGCTCCCCGCGCCCCCGCCGCCGCGGCTCGGTTCGTGGGTGCGGATGGGGCTGCTCGCCCCCCACCGAATAGCAACAGTTTGGCCACGCTCAAGTGGGATAAAGTAGACGAGGTTCGACTCCCGGCAGGGGCGGCGGCGCCGAGAGCGGCCGCGGCGGCGGCGCTTCGCCCGGCCCGCAGGGAAGGTGACAGATAGGGACTGCTCGCGATCCAGCCGAGATGTTTAACTGTTTCCTTTTGGAAACAGCAAAACACGCCGACAAGTAAACAAGTTGGGAGCTGGCGGCTCGCGGGGACTTTGGACGTGCGGAGGCCGTCATGGACGCCTGCTCTTCCCTTTCCCTCTCGCCGCCCTCTCCAGCCCCATTTTGGGCATTTCCGAGACATCCCCCCTTCCCACCCTCATCTGCCTCTGGGCGCCTCCACATCCCTTCCCCAACTGCTCCGGATAATTCGAGTCAGGGTGGCGGAGGGAGGAGAGAGGGCGTGTGTTTCGGGGACGGGGGTTTCTGGCGTGGTCGCGCAGATCCGTTTTTTCGGAAAACCCAACTCCGGCTGGCTTTTGCTGGGCTCTGCCCCGTCTGAGTGAGACCTGTGGTGGCCTGCTCTGTTCTTATTTTTCTTTGCTGGGGTTTGAGGGGGGGGGGTGCAGAATCAAAAGATGGGGAAACAGGAGCTGGGGACGCGGAGCCTGTCCGCCTCTTCTCTCCTTGCCCCCTCCCGTCTTGCTGCCCTGCAGATGGTGCGAGCGGCCCTGGGGTGGTTCCGAGGGTAGCTGGCCTGTTTCCCTCCAAGGCTCTCACCCCTTGGGGACCCCAAGGAGTGGGTAGGAGAATGAGAAGGGTTTGCCCCGAAGTCCTGGCCACGGTCTGAGGAAGGCATTTGGGGTGTCTCCTTACCCCTTTGGGGGGACTTAAGAGGGGCCAAACCCGTGTTTGGGGCTTGCCGCTCTCCCCCACACCTCCCCGAGCTTCCCGTGGGCTGCAAAGCCGGGAGGGATTGCAGTCCTGCTCTCTCCAAAACCCGCCAGCCCTCTTGGCTTAATGGAGACTCTGCTTGCGTTCGTGCAGCTGACAGTTTGAGGGAAATGGACAGCCCAGGAGATGTCCCCGACTCCTGGCCCAGGAGACAAGCTTGACCCATATCTCAGCTCTGCGTTCACCCCCTCACCCCCTTCAACCCGGCCAGAGATGACAAGACAAACAGCCAAGGGAGGGGGAGAGGGGGAAGCAGGGAGGGCAAGGGAAGGAGGACAGACCCAGTTGTGCCTCTCCCTCCCTGCAGGCCACAGCCTTCCAGCGTCCCCAGGGAGGCAGGGAGGGCCCCGAGTGAGATCGCCAGGGGAACTCAGACTTGGAAGTGCACTGTGGGGCTGGGTGTGTGCGGTGGGGTGGGGGGAGTTGAGTGGCCGGCCAGTCTCGGTGCTCAGGAGCCAGACCCAGGGATTTCCGGAGTGGGCCAAGGGTTGGAGGAAGGTGTCCCAGGTGCCCAGTGTGGGCCTCTGGGAGTGGGTGAGCTTCGTCCAGCTTGTTCTCTGCTCCAAGGATGTGTGTATCTGTAGGAAGCCAGTGGGAGGCAGGGACAGTCACAATCACGTAGGCTCTTTATAGCCACACAGAGGTGTCGCTTCTCTGAAAATGATGCTCAGGGAAGCAGTTTGATAGGGAAGAGTTGGGTTGGTCTTTCCAGGTGTCAGGAAAGGTCCGGATGGGAGGGGACTGGGGCGGTATCCTGTCCCTGTTGGCACCGGAGGGTCTCAGAGGGCACCTGGGAGGATAGCGAGCAGGGAGTGGATGGGGAGCCCCTCTGCGTGTGTGTGTCCCCATTCTGATTTCAAGACTTGGGCTCTGGCAGGCCGTCAGGACTCCTTTCCCTAAATCCTCCCCAACACGGAAGGGCAAGGGAGCTGGATTCCCACAAGAGCTGTGCCAGTGGCAGGTTGGGGAGGGTCAGAGGTCAAGGGTCACATGACCTCTCCTCACAGATCTCCTCCCCAGTGTCCTGTTATATCTGTGGCTGGTATTGACTGAACTGGGGAAGGGCCGAGCCTCCCACTCCGGAGACAGAGAGCCCAGCGGGGGGCGGGGGGAGAGGGAGGGCAGTGGCGCTTACCCTGAGAAGTCACGTCCCCATCCCGATTTTACCCCTGAGGAAATGGAGGCTGGGTGGTACAGTGACTTTGCCCAGGCACACAGCCCCAGGGCGGGAGCCAGGCTCAGCATCTGAGCCCAGGCCCCCTACTCTTTGGGCAGGCTGGGGGGGTGTGCGTACAGGTGGGGGGGAGCGCCCCAGGGGAAGGGGCTTCAGCTGGAGCCCAGGCTTTGTTGCAGAGGTGTTCTTCAGATTCCTGAGGTTACCAGGGAAATGGGGTCACGGGGTCCCCCAGTCTCTGTCAGCCTGAAGCTCTAGGTGCTGGGATATGCCCCAGGGTGCAGCTTGGGCAGCCTCTGGGCGTGAAGAAGAGGCTGGGCCTCCACAGAGTCACCCTCCTGTTCTCCCGGCTGTGATGTTCTGAGCTCCCTCCCCAGGTGCTGAAGCCCCCCCGTGGCTCTGCTTCTCTGGGGTGGTGTGTGGAGGGCTTCCCTGTGCACCTGTCCTGGAGCCTGGCCGAGCTGCCTCTGCTGGGGGAGGCTTCCCTGTGCACCTGTCCTGGAGCCTGGCCGAGCTGCCTCTGCTGGGGGAGGCTGTCCCCTCACTTGGCTGCCCCACCAGTGTCAGGAGGAAATCAGCTGCAAGGTACCAGGCCAGAAGTGTGGGTGTCACCTCTGCCCCTCCCAGAGGCGCGCTGCTCCCAGGGCCCTCCCTGTTGGGCTCTTGCTGCTCAGGAGGCCAATCCTTCTGCCTTGGGAGCTTTTGACACACAGTGACCTCACCTAGAAGGATCCATGCGCAGCCACGCCCAACCAGGCTCTGGCGTCACAAAGGCAGGAGGGTGGTGCCCGGGTGGGCCGTCTGGGCTGCCTGTCTAGGCCAGGCCTGCCTGGGGCTGGCTTGGAAGGGTGTGACCTTTGGCTGTTAGAAAGAAGATGTATGGGGGAGAGGATGGCGTTGGTGGGCCAGGTGTTCTTGGGGCTGGCTCCCTGGGCTTGGAAAGACCACATGCTTTTAGTGGGCACTCTGAGCTGGCAACTGGGTCTCACCCTGAGCCACCACAGGGTCCCTGGCACTTGGCAGCTCTCGAGTCTCTTTATTTCCACTCCCCTCCCTGAAGGCACACTCCTAGTTGGCTGGAGGGTCATTTGGGCTTTGGCTGCTGTACTGGCTCCTTCATGTCCCGTCTTTGTAAGGGTTGGGGAGACCCAGCCTGGACAGTCACCATCAAGAGGTGGGATCCCGGCAGGGGTGGGAGCCGGCCCCAAAGGTGCCATGCGGCTCATTCCGGAGGCACAGTGAGGTGTCCCGGGACTGAGGCTGGGCCTGAGAGAGGTAGGCAGAGACATGAGGGGCCTTTGAGGTGAGATTTAGAAGCGGGAGTGGTTCAGCTCAGGAAAAGATAGTAATACTTCCAGGATGACAGCTGGGGGCCCTGGGCTCCAGGGGTCCTGTTGGTGGGCTCCAGGCAGGGCCAGAGTCCTGAGTCCCAGCAAACCCAGCAGGCCAGGCTTCTGCTGTGCATGCCGGGGCCAAGGCCATCAGCCCTGCAGCTTCCTGGGACCTGAGAACATGACAGCTTGAGTAAAACCAGCCCAGCCTGTCCATAGCTTTGAGAGTATAGCTTGTATACTGGCCCCAGAAGGCCTGAGCCTACAGCCTGGAAGGTTCTTCAGGGTCCTGCAAGGCTACGGCTGCCCCCCACATGGCTAAAGTGGAGTAAGCTGCTGTGAGAAAGGGAGGCCTGGTGCCCGCTGCCCCGGGAAGCCCTCCATCCTTGCCCTGCCGCTCTGCCTGCTGGCTCCTCCTCCTATCTGACTCCGGGAAGGACCAGACCCCTCCTCAGCTGGCTCTTGGGTAGGGTGTGAGTGGCCTGTGGCCCTCCCTCTGGATGGCACTTGCCAGTATCATGGCATCTGTACTGTGGCCTGGGGTCCCCATCTCGAGTGCTCCATTGGGTGTCTGGGACAGGGATCATGGGCACCATCTTTAGCCTCCCCTTGGGGCCTCCAGTTGGCCGGTGGCAGGTTAAGATTAGGGAGAGGGATGGGACAGATGAGTCCCATCTTGGCTCTTCCCCCAACCCTCTGTGAGCCAATCAGAGGGCTGTAGCCTTTCTGAGCCTGTAAATTCAGCTGTAAATTAAGGCCATGGCCGGAGTGTCTCCTCCAACTCGGACATGAGCCGTTCCAGGGCCCAGGGAACGTCCCCAGGGAAGCTCGGCCAGGCCACTTCTAAGGGCACCTCCTTTGGGATGGCGGTGACACTTGTGACACCACCAGGAGTAGGGCATGGTGTGCTCCTTTTCTGGGGAGGGGCTCCTGGTTATTTCCCCCCTTCCTTTCCTTCCCACCACTAGAAAGCTTGGGCAACCCAGAATTTGACACCATTTGTGACACATGACACAATTTGGAGTCGCCTGCCCAGACCAAATGCCACACTTGACAAGAATGTGCTGCTGGGGCCTGCAGCCTGTCACAGCCAGCTTTGTGGTCCCCCCTCTGCACCCTGGGCTCAGGGCCAGGAGGACATGTCCCTCTGCAAAGCTTCCAGCTCCTTGCTGGAGCAGACCCTCCCCTGGGTATGAGAAGAAAGCACTAGAACTTCTATTTCAAATTATTCTTGCCTAGAAAAGGGAATATTTAATATTTAATGTATGGATTATAGGTATATAAGCATATAATTTAATAAATATGACTGTTTTGGGGTTACAAAATAATTTTTTTATTGCTAAATCATGCATAATCAGAACAGCTTGGCGCTCAGTGTTCTTGTGGTGGGGAGGGAGACAGGGCGGTGACAGGAGGGGTGGTCCTGAGGCCCTGGCCCCCACCAGTGCCGGGCCAAAGAAGGGTTGGTTAATTGGGGGATGGGCGAGGGACCAGGCTGGGTGGGGAGGGCATCTCAGCTCCCCATCGGGGTTCCCAGGGCCTGCACACCCCTCCCAGGGGCCAGGCCGGCTCTCAAAAGGTGGTCTCCTAGTCCCCCTTGGCACCCACCTTTTTGGCCCCATTCCTCATCTCCGTGATTCCTTTAGATCATGACTTCTAGTTACATACAGTTGTTGAGTTTATTTCTATGACAGCTACCTGAAGTACTCAGCAGAGGTGGCTCATCCTGTTTTGCAGATTAACAAAACAAAACAAGGAACACAACTGGAGTCCCAGGTGGCCGAGTTGCCATGGCTCCCAGGTGGAAGGACCCAGTGGCTCCTCCCCTGCTGTCCCCTCACTGCCTCTCTGGTTCTCCTGGCCCCGTTCTTTCTGGGGCTGGGGCCCATCCTGTGGTTTGTTGGAAAGGGAGATGTGGAGTATTTTCATCCAGAAAGTTCTTTTTCCTCCAAAGGGCAGCGCTATGGGAATGACCCATCTTTGAGGGTCTTGTGGAGGGTGGCTGAGTGTCCTGGCGACTGGTGTGAGAGTGGCCCGGATGTAGTCACTGGCTGGATGCAGTCACTCAGATCTATTGGTGACCGACTGAGTGATCACCCCAAGTCGTTCGTCACTGCCTGAGCCTCACCTGCCTCCGCCTGGGCAGCATGCTCTTGCTGGTGGTGGGGCGTGTTGGGAGCAGCTCTCTGCTGGACTGGGCCCCCAACAGTAAGGGCTCCAGTGAAGCCCAAACCAGAGCCTAGTGCCCCGCGGAATCCTTAGAACCCCCAAGGAGCGTCCTCAAATTTCTGCCGCCTCTACGTGCACAGCTCACCAGAATTCAGAGCTGGGAGGGACTCCTGCCACCATCTCCTCCCTCAGGTTACCCACGAGGGTCCCGAGGTGCAAGAGAGGGGCGGGGACTCAGCCAGGTTCCACGGGTTGGGTGGTCGCTGGGAGACCTTCCTTCCCAGGCGGGCTCCCGGGTGCCCGTGCGCCTTCTCCTCAGCGCTGGCTCCTGTTCTGGGCACTTTGTCAAAGCCAGAGCCTCCCCCCTGACTGTGTCTCCCTCAGAGGCGATGTTTCCAAATTCAGGGTCCCCAGAGGCAGCAAGTATGCGAGGCTGGCAGCCCCAGGGCTCCTTGCAGCCTGCAGCCCACGCCGATTAGAAATAAACTCAACGAGGCCTTCTGCTGAGCTCTGGGCTGAGAATCTGGGGCTCACTTAGCAGGCTTGGGGGCCTGTCCTTTCTCCCTGGCCTCACCTCTGCTCCCAATTCCCCCAGCTGGCTTGTCCCATCAGAGGCGCCCCAGGGTATGGGTGGGGGGGATTCCAGATTCCTTCCCCAGACAGAGGTCATGAAGCATGGAGAGGACCCCGACAGCTGCTCACTTCCTCCACCTGGCTTTCCCAGCAGCTCCCCAGCTTTGGACAGATTCCTCCCCTCCTCTGGGCTTCAATTTCCTTATCTGTAAGATAAGGATAATAATAGCTACCACCTTAGAGCAGCGCTCTGTTGAAGTTCAGTGCCCTGTGTCCGGCCTGGTAGAGAAAAAGCTGTCAATACACGATCACTAATAACAGCTATCGTTTACTGAGTACCTGATAACTAACAGTAGCTAGCATTTATTGAACACTTACTATGTTCCAGACACTGTTCCAAGCACTTTAAGGGTAATACGTCGTTGTGGATTCACACCAACCCAATATGATAAGCACTATCATTAGCCTCCTTTTCTGGATGGGGAAACAGAATCCAGAGAAGGAACTTGGTTAATTGCAAGCAGCCAGTAAAAGGCAAAACAGTCTGGCATTTAAATATTAAGCTATATTGCCTATATTCTTTTGCTATACTATTATGCACACTAGCCCGCACATACATATATGTGTGTATAGGCACATATACACATGCGTGAATATATTACCATTATGAGAAATTAATAAGTAAAAGGATTGACATGAAGGTCTAGGAAGATCTTTTATTTTGTGACATTCTAGTTCCCTGGGCGATAATTGCCCTGGCTGGGGTTGGAGGGGAAGGCGAATGGGATCATGATGGATATGGTGCTGGCCAAACAATGCTGGCCAACCCAGGCCAGACAGGCCTCCCTAATGCTGGGGGAGGCATTTGGTTTCCCCTCCTGACCTGTTCCCAGCAGACGGCCTCCCCCGAGACCCGGTCTCAGCCACGCCCTCTTCCCAGGCCTCCTCGACCACCCCATGATGTCCTGGCCTCTGAGGTCGGGTCAGCCCCACAGTAGACCAGGTGCCAGCTAAGGCTGGCTGGGATTCAGGAAACTGGCGGCTGGGTCCCAGCCAGCTTCTCTCTGGGCTGAGGCACCGTCAGCGGGACTATGCCCCTGGCTGCTCATGGCCGGGGAAAGCCTGGATGGGGAAGTGGAGGGTGGGTGGCTTCTCCCAGGTAGAGCTTTGGCGTGCAAGGACTGCCTCTGGGTGCAGAGGAAAAGGGGCTGTTTGAAGTGCTGGGCAGCTAGAGTTGGAGGCTGATGTGCAGAGCTTCTCTCCTGAAGGGTGGATCCGGGTCTTCCTTGCCCCCTTCACAATAAGCAGCTTTTACCCCACCCCTTCCTCTTTCCCTATTTCTCTGCCCTCACTACCCACGGAAGCTCCATCTGTCTCACCACAGGGATGAGCTGTGACATGGGAGATGGCTACTACTGTCCTCCTAGAGAGAGCGGGAAGGTCTTGCATAAAACAGCTAAAATTGCAGGGCAGGCGTTTACGTGCATATTCCATCTTGGCTGCCTTTTGGCCTTATCAGCCGGTCACATCATGGGAACTCTCCAGTCTCTGGCCTCAGTTTCCTCTTCTGGGAGTTGGGGGTCATCTCACTCACTCCCCAGCCTAGCTCCATCACAGGGTCACTGGTCTCTGTTGGACCCTTGCAATGACATACTTGATGGGCTCTGTGAACAACTGTGTGCCATGTTGGTAATTTCCATTTCTTGATGTCTGGGAAGATTTTTGAGTTCACAAGAAGATTAAGACTTTGAACCATAAATTATTAGATCTGGAAAGGGGGCTCGGAAATAATTTGGGCCGAATCCAGCTTTACAAAGGAAGAGCTTGAGGCTCATGAGAGGTGAATTGACTTGGCCAGTGACCCAGTGAGTTCCTGGCGCAGGGCAGAGCGGAGGCAGAGGCCCTGCCTGCCAGTCTGGGTTGGGTCTCCATCCCGCTTGCTTCCCCTGCTGGTGCCTGCTCTGGGGCTGAGGGATTCCAGCTCTGTCAGAGGCAGGGCCAGGGGCCCTTAGCTTCCCGCAGAGAGGGAGAGAAGGAAGGGAGCGATCTCAGATTCGAAGTCCTGATCCCAGCGACCTGCCCGGGGCAGCCGGGCTGTGTGCGCGTGTGTGGGGGCGTCTGTGCACAGACTCAAGTGCAGCCCTTGTGTGTTCCGTGCGCATCACCTGGGAGGTCTCTGTAAACAAACCTTAGAGCCTTTGGCTTCCTGCCTGCCGAGCCCGTCTGCGTCCACACTCCCGGTGGCCGCCAGAGGGCAGTGCGGCGCACGAGACGGCCCAGGGCTGGTGGCTGCGCAGGGCGGGAGCCGGGGATGCAGCTGGCGCTGGCCTGGTGGGAAGGGCCCTGCCAGCCCAGCCTCCCCCTCCCGGGGGCTTGCCTGGGCCAGGGCGGGGCAGGGAGGCCAGCTGTCCCCCACGCGGACCTCTCAGCAGCGCTGGCCCTGCCTCCCTGGTATCTCTGCAGTCTGGGGAGGTGAGACCCCCCGCCAGGGCTTTCTGGCCAGGGAGCTCCCGGCTTTCCAGGAAGGAGGTGGCTGGGACAGGGTCCTGGGGGGCTGAACGTCTACCTGAAGTGCAGCCCTTCCCGCCTGCTCTCAGCGGCAGTGGGAGTGATCAGCGAACATCTGCATAGGGGGGTACTGACGATGGAAGAAGGGGACAGGGATCCTGCCCAGGGAGGTCACAGGTTTGATGGGGACATAGGGAAGTTGACAGCTGGTTACACTGGGGTCATGGGGGAAGTGAGCTTTATATACCCGCGCAGGCTGTGTGATACGCTGGCCCAGGTGTGTGGGCCTGTGTCACCTGTCCCTGCCCCCTCACCCATGCTTGGAAATTACTGGACACCAAGTAGCTGCTCCGTCGATCCCAGACCCTGAGATTCACCAGAGCTGAGAGCTTAGTGCCTCCTCCTGACCTCTCTAGACCCCGTGTCTGCTTTCAGAGGTGACTGTAGACAGTGAAGAGTATGGAAGTGCCTCGCCAGCTGGGGTGACCGGCCCTCACCGCACTGGCCGGTTTGGACAGGACTTCTGTGAGTCCTGTTGGCCCTCCGTCTGTCCCCAGCAATCCTGTGTTTGAGTAAGTGTTGTCTTGTTCCACGCAGTTGGCCCACGAATGAGCCTTGTCCCATTAACAGAGTCGCCGGCTTTAGAGACTGGGTCTTCTGCTCTTGCGGTAGTGCTGAGCTTACCGGGCTGGGGCCAGTGGCTGCCCGGAGGGCCGGCCCCCAACCGCGGGGCCAGGGCTGCAGGCTGGGCCCTCCCTGCGAGGCCAGTCTCTCTCCACCTCCTTATTTCTCACAGTTTTCCAAGTCTGGTCCGTTGCAGAGCAGGAATGCATCTGACATTCATGGTCCTCCTACCGAGTTGGATGTCCTTTGCACCCTACTTATTTATGGCGAGACTAGAGGAAGCTTTAGCTCATGACTCTGCCTTTTACCAGCTGTGACCCTGCAGTGGCTGCTTAACGTTTTTGATCCTCAGTTTTCTCATCTGAGAGACAGTGATAATAAAAATAGTGCAGGGTTATCGTAAGATTTCAATGAGAACATGCACGCATGCGTGTGTGCGTGATCGTGCCTGAGTGCATGCAGAACTCTTAATGCTGGTTCTGTCCCTGTCATTTTCTTCCTTGTGCCATTGCCACCCGCCAGAACCCCTGCCACACGCCAGAACCCCTGCCACACTCCAGAACCCCTGCCACACGCCAGAACCCCTGCCACACGAGCATGGCTACGATTATGGCCCTCATGTGTTCTTCCTGCCTCCAGCTCAGTTTACATATCCGTCTTCTAACCAGGGTGGGCAGTGAGAACCATTCCTGTGCCCCAAGCTTGTCAGTGGTTCCTTTGTCCAAGAGGTGGCTTGGAGTGGTGCGAAGAGGAAGGAAGGAAGTTGGTCCATGTTCAGTTTAAATCCAGCCTCTGCCCTTGTGCGGGCATTGGCAAGGTACCTAACTCCTCTCACGCTCAGCTTCCTCATCTGAAAAATTGGACCAACAATCATCCATCTTGCAGAGTGGCTATGAGGATTGGGTGAGATCGTGGTCGGTGCCTGGCATGGGGTGGGGACACAGAGGCCAAACTGGAGAGTGGCCCGGGGGAGTCTGGGAGAGGTGCTGGGCAGCGACATTTCTGGGTCCTTGAAGACTGGGATTAGAGGAAGTTACATGAGTAGAACAAGCACCTGGGGAAAACTGAGGGAGGCCACAGAGGGACCGAGATGGTGTATGTTTGGAACAAGGGACTGAGTGACAGAGGCACATGTCTGCCGTAAGCACAGGGAGACTGCTATGGTTCCTGTTGATAGGAGAGACTCATTCGGGATACCAAGTCTCAGAGCGTCCCAGCAAAGCCTTTCTGCTGCCTGCCTCCCCCACTCCTCACTCCCAGGAGTCTGGGTGCCAGAAATCTCCATCCGGGATGATTTAGTGGCACTCCAGCCTCTTGCAGATGTCCCGTGGGCTTTATTGCTCTTTTCGCCCTACATAGCTTCCCATTCACTAGCGGATGCCGTCTTAGCGATTGCAGTTCTTTGCAGTTCGACAAACCTGTCAGTCACAGATGGGGCTCCAGGACCAGCCCTCACAGCAGGAGGAAGAATTTAGGGATCCAATTGGATGGCGTGACCTCAAATCCCTCCAACCCAGCCTCGAGAGCCTCCAGTGCACGTTCATCCCAGTTCCATGTTTTGCCACAAGAGGGCACTAGACCATGGTTTCTGCAGGGAGGCAGGTGCCGTGGAGCCCGTCCTATCAACGTGACTGTGCCATCGATAGAGGTCCCCGTGGCGTGGCACTTGGTTTCTTCCCAGATGCCAGCTTCTCTGAGGTCGTGACAAACCAACTTGACTCAACCGGAGCCCATAGCACTGAGAATGACGTACCAAGGGAGGGTAAATTGTGTAGTGGAAATGTCATGGGATTCGGCATCAAACTCAGGTTCCCATCCTTGCCTTTATTTTTATTTTTTAACCTATGAGTAAGTTACTTAATTTCTCTGGGCCTCATTTTCTTCACCTGCAAACTAAGGTGTTCTTGGAGGTGTTGCCGTGAAGACGGAATGCTATGAGGCGAGGAAAGTGTCTGGAACGTGGTGGATGCTCAGTGGTTGGCCGCGTGTCTCTTTCTGGAAGAAGGATGGAGCCAGGCCATGACTCTGAGGGTTTGCACGAGATCCCGTTGCCTGGTGGGGTCATCTGCCCCCCACCCCAGTGAGCACACTGCGGTTCCCATTAACTGGGGGCTGCAGTGACATTCAGTGGCTGGAATGGAGAGGGCGAGTGTGTTCTGATCTTGCAGGGTGGGATGGTGGGGTTGCTACGGCCACATGAGGCTGAATCACCTTCGGGGGTATTGGCTTCAGGGGTCCCATCAACAGAGTTTCTTCCCCTCAACTGCAGGGCACCAGTGACTGCTCTTGGCAGGTGTTAGTGCGATGGCGGCTACTGGGGTTGTTTCCTGCAAGGTCACTGCTGGAGAAAACACACGTGCAACTAACTTCATTGCAGCCAACCCATCCCAGCACGTGAAAACCAGACCCTTTCTGGTGTTTTCCAGGAGGGTACTATTTTTTTGAGATGCTTTAATACAGTCTATCTGGTTGACCTCAGCCAAGAGGCTTGAGCTCTCCGAACCTCAGTGGGAAATCTCATCTGGGAAATGTGTGGGTTGGGCCGGTTGACGGCAAGGGCCTGTCTAGCTTGTATTTGGGTGTCAGGCACCAGCGTCTGCCCAGTGCTCAGTGTGCACGTGTGTGGGGGTTGGGATGGGGTGAGAAGTGGGCAGTGATGACTGCTGAGCTCCAGGCTTCGCTGGTGAGGAAGCCCCAGCCTGGAGCAAGGAGGGGCTTCCCTCTGCAGCTCTGGGCTGGGCTGGGGTGTCTCTGCCTCCTCGTCTTGTGTAGCCTCTTCATCTATCCACCTGAGATCCAGGAGGGAGCCTTGGCAGACAGGCTGGGCTCAGGAAGTTATTTAATATCAGCTTTGCTCCAGATTGTGTTTCTGACTCCCTGCCACCTCTTAAGTGGCAGTCATTTTAACAAATGTGGCGATAAGACACTGAGTGGGAAATAACATGAGTGTGGGGAGGGGGCAGGGGCACGGGGGAGGGGCGGCGTCTTATTCCCTTGGCAGGAACCCTGTCTTCCAGGCACTCAGGAGTCGGAGCAACGGAAGAGGAGCTTGGGAAGCCCCTGGCGGCTGAGGGAGGGGTTGAAAGAAGTGTCTGTTTGTTAGGGCCGTGGCCCATGGCTGCAGCTCTCCTCCTCCATGGGGGGGCCCTACGTCCTCTGGGGGCTTCTGGCTCCCGTGCCCGGGGCAGGTGTTGGAGGGGCAGCCTCCTATTCCGTTTTTCAAAGGACTGTCTTCCAAGTGCATAACAGACAGCTAATGGGGACCTGGCATTGGTGGCGTGTTCAGCCCATGGTGGCTGCTGAGTTGCATCTGTACCTAGACTGTGGGGTGCCCAGGTGTCTGGCCGCCTGCCTCGCTGCCTGCCAAGGCCAGCCTAGCATCTGGACCACTGGGGGAGCATGAACAGATGCGCTAGCAAGGCCAGCCCGGCTCTCCTTTCCGCAGGACCAGAGAGGAGAGGAGAGGGGTGCACCCTCATCCTAGCACCCGGCACCCGCCGCGGCCACTTGGGATACTAAGTGAAGTATCCCAAGAATGGAAAAACAAGCACCACATATATTCACCAGCAAACTGGTATTAACTGAGCAGCACCTAAGTGGACACATAGGTACTACAGTAATAGGGTATTGGGCAGGGGGGAGGGGGGCGGGTATATACATATATAATGAGTGAGATGTGCACCGTCTGGGGGATGGTCATGCTGAAGACTCAGACTTGTGGGGGGAGGGGGGAAGGGCATTTATTGAAACCTTAAAATCTGTACCCCCATAATATGCTGAAATAATAATAAAAAACCCCACATTTTTCTTTAAACTTTGCATTAGACCCATTTTCTAAAATTCTGTCCCTGCTTCCTTCAGGATAGCACTTTGAGCTGGAAATCACCTGTCTTAATGCCTGTGTCCGCCATTCAACTCTGCACCCCAGGAGGGAAGTATGGCGTGTGTTATTTTCCCTACGCTGTGCCCTTATTTTCCCTTCACCGCATGTGATTCCCAGCTCAAAGTGTTATTCTGAAAGAAGCAGGGACAGAATTTTAGAAAATGGGTCTAATGCAAAGTTTAAAGAAAAATGTGTGTGTGTGTATATATATATATATATATGAAAATGTACGTGTATATATATACACACACACATATATGTATATATATGTATATATGTGTGTTTAGGAAAATTACACCCTCTCTACCTCAGGTGTAATATATACACATATATATTACATGCATAACATATATATACACATATATATATATACATATATACATTACACCTGAGGTAGAGAGGGTGTAATTTTCCTAAATAGAGTCTTAAAAATTCTAGCTTTTCCTGCTCTCAGATCCCCTCAGTGCTGATAACGAGGGGTGAGCGGCCAAGATGGCGCCCCGGCTGTGGAGCTGACGCGTCGGCCCCGTGGGATTCTGGGAGAAGCCGCATTCCACCCTGCTGCCACTGTGCCCAGCCAGCGGTCAGCCTGGCCCCGCCACCGGCCCCTGGACGGACCTGCCCAGGCCCTGCCCATCCTCCTCTCCAGCTCAGAGCATGGTCTGGGCACCTGGGGGCAGACGTGGCAGGAGAGTGACCTCGACCTCCCTGACCCTCACCCGGGATTCGCTTTCTAAGGTCATTTCCTGTTTCTGTAGAAATGACTGGCCACTCTTCCTGCCCCGGCCTGCCCGCTGGCCCTGGGCCACAGGCTGCGTCTGCTACCCAGGTAACTGATGCCCACCTGTGTCCTCCTGTCACTCACTCAGGGCTGCTGCTGCCCGTAGTCTGGTCAGGCCTCGGGGCTGCACCCTGCTGCCCTCCACTGTCTGTCCTTACATGCCCGGGGTGGGGGCACTGGGCAGGGGAAGGGGACAGAGCTGGCACCTCAGTCCGGCTGAGGCTCCCTGGAGCCTTGCCCCGTGTCCTGCCCGGCGCTAGCTTCTTAACGTCTGCTTCCTCACGACGCTGTGGCTCCCAAAGGCGGCACCGAGGCTCTTTCTGCCCTGTCCTCAGGAGCCAGCACCCAGCAGGTGCCCAGTGGAGGCCCGAGGAACAGGACCGGCCCATTTCCTCCAGCAGAGTGTCCCACAGGCCTACAGCAGCCAGCGTGGGGCGGGGCGCACGCCTCTGCCACGTGCTCGGCACATTGTCCCTATCGCTCCCCATACCTCTGTGGCTTTGGGCAGAGCGGCCTGTTGGAGGAATCTTCTAGAGGAACCTGAACCTGTCATAGTGAGAGCAAAAGCACTGCACGGTGACTGTCCCGGGTGCTAAGGGCACTCTCATCTCAACCCTTTTCCATTCTCAGCACAGCTCGAGGAGGCAGGTCCTGCTATCACCCTCACTTTGTGGAGTGGAAATCGAGGAACAGAGAGGCTGGGCGACTTGCCCTGGGGCATTCAGCAGTGATGGCAGAGCTGAGGCTTGACCTCAGCAGGGCTGGCTGCAGAGTGGCACCCCCGTACTATGCACCACCCCTCTCCCCACCTGCCTTCCCAGGTGCCCACAGCAAGCAGGCCCCCTTTGGCCGACAGGGCTGTGCCGTCCTGGTTTCCACTTTGGTAGTGGCAAGGAGGGTGGGTGGGGCAGGAGGGGAATCTGGGACCCAGTCGAATTTGGGATCCCCGCATTGTGTGGACACAGGTGTTTTTGGCTGCATCCCCACAAAATGTCACCTGGGGGAAGGCAGGATGGCGCTGGCCTCTCCTGTCACTGCCACCAACTTACTGGGTATGTCTGAGCAAGGCACTGCTGACCCTGGGCCTCAGTTTTCTCATATTCAAAATCAGGGGCTGGACTAGGCGATCTTTGAGGTCTCTCTGGCTGTGACTTTGCGGTGAGGGGCGTGACACCGTGCGTGGGCACACATGTACGTGTGTGTGTGTGTGTTTTCTGGAGAGCTGGCCCTAGTGGTTCGCACTTTGGCATGCATGCCCGTCACCTGGGGGCTTGCTAAGGCGCTGGCTGCTGGGCCCCACCCTGGAGTTTCTGTTGGGCCTGAGAAATTGCACCAGGTCCAGGACCTCACTTTGAGAATGACTGGGATGCGGCCGGCTTTCGGGCCGTGCTCCCTGGAGTGAGCTCAGAGGACGTGTGGTATCCGCATACGATTTTTATGAATGAGTTTTCTTAGACTGCAAAAAGTCTGAATGTCCCCAATTTCCAAGGACATTAACCCACTCCCAAACATTCTGACGGACGTTGTCCTGGTGCCGGGTTCTCTCTCCCATCTCCTCTCTCCTTTTCAATTCCACACCCTAAACACAGTGCCTGGCCGTTTCCCAGCGTTAGCCCACACTTGCCTGTCCCTGCAGGGCTGGACCCAACCCGAGCGTGCTGTGATGCACACGATCCGATATGTAGTTGTGAGATGAAAACACAGCTATGTTTTACCGAAGGCCCTTCCAGACTCTAGCTTGTTTCTAAAAATGATTTGGGAGACAGGGGGACGTCATTCTGTAACTGCAGCCCAAGGACCTTCGTTGGGTCCTAACTGCCCCCAGGGTGAGGTTCAGACATCTCTGGGTGGCACTCAGAGCCTTTCCTGTCCAGGCCGCAGCGTCTCTCTGGAGTCTGGCCTGCTGTCACCCACCACGGGAGTCCTCCAGCCTGCCAAACGGATCTGTTCCTTCCTTGAATGTTCCCAAGCATCCTGCACACGTAGTCTGGTGGCGGGGCCCCTCCCCTGCCTGGAAGTCATCTGGTCTTCATGCTGCTCACCCGGGCCCTACCTGTCACTCAGGCCCCACCTTTGAGACGTCCTTTGTTGTCCAGACCCGTGTTTGTGGATTGTTCGATTTTCCCAGTCCTCGGAGCACGCGGTGATAGCAGCTGCGATTTGGGAAGCACTTTTCTCCGGACACGGACATTTACGTAGTAACTCATTTAATCTGCACAACAACCATAGGAGTGGAGAACTGCTCTCATGTGACAGATGAGGAAATTGAGGCCACAAGGTACAAGAGCTTGTCTAAAGCCACAGCCGTAAATGACAGGATTCAAACACGGGCTGACGCCCGAGCCCACGCTCCCACATTTATTGCAGTAGCACATGCAAGAGCAAACACAATTTGAAACAAGTTAAAATGTCATCAGGAGACATTTGAATCAAGAAATGAATCATGGCATATTGATATGCTGGAATCCTATATAGTGGTTACAATGAAAACCTTGTTCTGTGTGTAGTAACACGGCTATGTTTTGGAAACAAAATGCTGATAAAGAACAAAACAATTTGCAGAATGACATACCAATGACCAATATAACATATTGTTTATAGACACACATATAGTAAGAAGATAAAATCATGGACTGGATGCAAACCAATTTCATGATAGCCTTGGCTTCTAGGGAGAAAGGAAGAAGAAAAGAAGGGTATATATAGGGCTCTTAACTTTATCTGTAATGTTTTCATTCTCTTTTTTTGAAAGATCCTAGCATATGACAAAATGGTAATATGTATTAATGCCAGGTGATGGCTAGATAAAGTATTTAATACATAATTCTTTGGTTTTGTTTCTCTATTATAATGAAATTTTAGAAGCCCTAAGCAATAAAAAGATTATTATACCCACTAGATTTGTAATTTAAAACAACAATATTAAAGTCATTGACTTTGTTGGCTGGGGCTGCCATAACAAAGTCCCACAGACTGAGTGGCTTAAACAACATAAATTTGTTTTTTCTTATGGTTTTGGAGGCCAGAAGTTCAAGATCCAGGTGTCAGCAGGGTTGGTTTCTTCTGAGGCCTCTCTGCTTGGCTTGCAGACGCTGCTGCCTTCCTGCTGTGTCTTCGCGTGGTCTTTCCTCCTGGTGTGCCTGTGTCCCAATCTCTTCTGATAAGGACACCAGTCATTTTGAGTTAGGGCCCACCCTGCTGACCTCATTTTAACTTGGTCACATCTTTAAAGGCCCTTTCTTCAAATGCAGTCACGTTCCGAGGTGCTTTGGCAGGGAGACGACGCTTAGCCCATAACCATCATAAAACAGAAAAATTTGCGTGTTTGCTGAAATTAGAATACAGTCCTTCTTTCTCAGATGTCCTGAGAGCAGAGTCCTGCAGATGTTCATCAGAGCTGGATTCCTCCCGTTTTTGGTGCATCTTGCTGTGGGTGTCGTGTGTCTCTGCTTGGTTGGCATTGTCAGCGGGGGGTCCCGTGGAGGAAGCTGCATGTTCTCAGCTGGACTAGGGGTGGATAAAGGGAAGAGCACACAAAAGCAAGTGCAGAGTCTCATGGACCTCAGGCTCTGGGGCGGGGACTTGGGTTCGCACCAAGGGAGAACTTCCCAAGAGAATAGGCCACAAAATAGGGCTATGGAATGCTTTTCAGTGGGACACATAAATAAATAAATAGTACTCCCTCATTCCTTCATTTTATTATGAAAATTCTCAGACATACTGCAAAATTGAACATTGGGCAGTGCACATCCATACCGCTATCACCCAGATTCCACAATTCATATTTTCTGCTACCTGCTTTATCCCAGAATCTACCCGTCTGCCCATCCCTCTGTCCGCTCACTAACCCTCCGATTTTTCTGATGTATTTCAGAGCACTTTGTAGAAGTTAGTACCCTCCCCCGAAGCCTTCAGCATGTGTATCATTAAACTAGAGTCCAATATTCGTTTGCACTGTTTTCTTTTGAGGATATATTCAATGGAATGCATACATCTTAAGTGTACATTCTCTGAGTTTTGCCAGATGCACGCGCCTGCGGAACCCAAACACATCAAGGTCCAGGATGTTATCGCCCCAAGAAAGTTCCGCATGCCCCCTCCCAGTCAGTCTCTGCCACCACCTCTTTAGATGCAACCATTGTTTTGGGTGTTTTTTGGCCATAGATCACTTTTGCCTGTTCTACGCTTCACATAGATGGAATCATATAACATGTATTTAGCAAAGATGTTTTTGGGATTCATCCACGTTGTTGCAGGTATGAGCATTTGGTCCATTTGTATTGCCTAGTAGTATCACATTGTATGGGTGAGCTGCGGTTTATCTCTTCTGTTTTTAGAACTGTGGACTGCTTCCAGTTTTGGACAATTATGTATAAATCCGCTATGAACATTCTTGTACAAGCCTTTTCGTGAACATATGCTTTCATTTCTCTTGGGTCATTCCCTAGGAGTGGAATTTCTGGAGTATGATAAATCTGTGTTTAACTTTATAAGACACTGCTTGACCTTTCTCTGAAGAGGCCGTACCAGTTTACACAGTAGGACTGTTTTTGATTAATCTGGGTTAGGAGAGACACGTTCATATGACTCATCGAAACACGATTTATTGTATCTTTGTCTTGCAGATGAGGAAATGGAAGGGCAGAGGGGTGGCCTCACTTGCTCAAGGTCACCCCACTGGTAGGTGGCGGAGTTGGGATCCTGTTTGACTCAAAGCCTAGCTTCCGTTGTGATGTGCTGCTTCTTGCAGAGGCCGGACAGAAGCACGCAGAAAAAGCAGATGACTGGTGTCTTGGGGGTGCTGTTTGGTGTCCCTGGCCCAAGGACATCTCTGGTCCCTTCAGAGCCTCCTGGTTCTCTCTGACACCGTGGGAGCCGGGGCCAGGGGGCCATTCCCTGCTCTTTGGCAGGGTGGGGCCCTGGGCAGGTATTTTCCAGGCTGGGGCTGGATGGTTTCCCTAAAGTTCTCTATTCACTCAGCTGCACTGCCCCTCCCCGGGGCCTAGGTTGGTCTGGTGTGCGGTGGACAGATGAAAGCCAGGCAGCTCCCCTGGGCTTGCATCTTTCTCCCAAACGATCCCACTGGGAGTCGCACCTGCTGGGTGCTCACACCTGCTGTCTGGGGAATCCCCAGACCAGGCAGCGGCCATCCACTCCTCGCACACAGTCTGTGGCCTGGGGTGCTGAGCACCTGGGTGTGACAGTCCGTCAGGGCCACCTGGTGCTGGCCTCACAGAGCCTGCAGGTGGACGGAGGTGCAAACGGGCCTTGTTCATCCATGGCGGTGATGCCGTGATGCACAAGGCAGAGGAAATGTCTGGCCTGGGACCTCACAATTCAGTGGGTAGATCGTTGGTTTATATGTAAGCAAATAAAGACTACGGCCATGTCAGAGAGTAGCAGTTCCCGTGATGAGACCCAGCAGAGCGATGTGTTATGAGGGGTGGCTGAGGAGGGGAGGCTGCCTTGGGGGGAGGCAGGGTAGGCTCTGGGAGGAGGTGGGACCGCCCAGCTCAGATCCGATAGAGGAGAGTCAGAACTTCGTGAGCTCTGAAGGCAGAGTTTTCCAGGCCCTGCAGGGGCCCAGCACGTGCGGCACCTCTGGGGTGGGAACGGGCTGGAAGAGTGCTTGGGGCTGGGAAGGAGGCCGAGGGGTGACATGCGTGGGCTGAGCCGGGGCTGGAGGGGCCCATGGGGACTGGATTGAGCAGGGCCTTGCAGGCCATGGGAAGGGGGTTCGATTGAATGCTAGTGAAATAGGAAATCCCGGCGGGTTTTTCCCTTTAAACAGAAGCTGATTCCATTTACGTCTGAAGTGATGGGCACGATGCAAATGTATTCGAGAGAGAAAGGCAAAGGTGTCTGGGATTCCACGGGCAGGAACTTAACCAGGCTGGGGCTGGTGGAGGACGTTCCCGGAGGAAGGGACACCAGAGCCGAAACCCGAAGGACGGGCAGGTGTTGGCCACGGAGAGAGGGCAGACGCGGTGGAGGGTTATTCCAGTCCGGGGAACAGCATGACGAGAACCCCGGAAGCCGCAGAACCGTTAAGCAGCTGCAGGAAGTTCGCTCTGGCTGCAGGAGCAGGGAGGGGACGGACCACGCCAGGCCTCGAGGACCTGGGCTTCGCATGAGGACAGTCAGCGTTCGGTCCTGTTTTCCTTCGTCTTCCCATCGCTTAGCACCTGCGATGCACGAATGAGTGAGTGAATGAATGAATGGGGAGAGCTCTGCTGGCTGCGGGGCCTTTTGAATGTCAGGGGGACTCGGGGCCTGAGAGGGGCAGAGCGTTTGCACTGGGGTGGCGTCCAGCTCCCCTCGACCTCCTCTGCCAGCACGCCGGTGGCCCCAAGAAGGCCAGGACGCCCCCGAAAGGCACGGAGGAGCGTGGTGGCAGGAAGGAACCCCAGCTCAGGAACGCCACTTGCTAGAATGCATTTGTTTATTCAGAGATTTAATTAACATCTTTAAATATTAAAGAGTAAACAACGTGTGTCTGGTGGGACTCAACATTTACCAACAGGAGTTCTGACTTATTTAATTATTTGTGTTTTCCCGGCTCGGAGAGTCGCGTTTCCAGGGAGGCCGTGGGGACTGCGGGTTTGGTTCCCTTGGACGGGCAGGGAGGTGGGCTTGGGAAAGCTGGAAGCCAGGGGAGGAGGGAGAGGTGTGAGGAGGGAGGAGAGTGAGGAGGAGGAGGGGAAGGAGGGGGAGGAGGAGGG
>VSMD01040213.1:77521-122073 GCA_008750895.1 Mirza zaza
GTGAGGAGGGAGGAGAGTGAGGAGGAGGGGAAGGGAGGGGGAGGGGGAGGATGGGGAGGAGGAGAAGGGAGGAGGGGGAGGAGGGGGAGGAGGAGGGGGAGGAGGAGGGGCAGGAGGAGGAGGAGGAGGAGCAGGAGGAGGAACAGGAGAGGAAGGAGAAGAGCAGCTTCTGAACAGGTGGAGCTGTCCAGGCCAAAGAGGCGCTGCTCTCAGAGCGTTTCAGGGTTGCGGGAAGGGGGACCAGGCTGCAGGTTAGGAAGGCCTGAGCACTAGCAAGTCCTTGTGGGACTCTCTGCAGCCTGGGGCTCGCAGGGTTTGGGTTTCCTCCCACGCGGATGCTGACTGCGGCCCTAGCGTGCTGACTTTGGTGGGGCAGCTTCTCCCCGCAATGCCCGCAGGGCCTGCAGGCTGGACCGTGGCAGCCTCTGCCTTGCTTTGCAGGGAGGGAAGGATCTGGACAGAAAATAAGACCCCTGGGCCACCACTGCAGGTGGCACTCTGGGAAGCCAGAGGTGTCGCACAAGTGATCCGCATTATAATATCTCTGCAAATGAAGTCCTGGCTGCTGAGAGAATACACTGGGGGGGGTTATTTATTGGCAATGCACTCTACGATTTTAATTTTTTCTTTTTGCTTATTCAGGCTTTAGCTCCAGAGGAAAATAGCCTGGGGTGGCTCCGAAATAGATTCTCTCTGCCCCATTAACTTATTCAGTGAGTTTAATGGTCCTTTTTCCCCTCAGCCTTGAAGCCGTCATTAAAAGGCAGAGATTTATAAAAGCAAAGACACTGAGCTTTAGTCAAACTTTCGCTCTGGGCTGGGGGCGGGGAGGGTGGGGGCAGCGGGGCGCCCCCTCAGGCCCCCCTGTGTTGTCTGCGAGTGGGCCCAAGGCCTGGAGATAGGAGCCCTGGGCTGGACGGGTGGTTTCCTGGGTGCCGGGGGTCGTGACGCCACCCTACAAAACCTCTCCCAGGGTGTTAGACCCTGGCTTTTCCCGTTCTCCCGGGCCACAGTGTGCGGGAGTCTCTGAAGTCTCACCGAAGGGCTCGGGCTGAGCTCTCCGCGGCCCTCAGCCACCTGCGGGGCAGTTCCTTGGCACATCCCGCCGCCCCGCCGCAGCCGCTTGCCGTCTGCTTTGGTTCAGTTTACTGCAAATCAGCTCTTCAGAAGTCACTTCACGGGGGGACGCACTTGTCAGAAGCCAGTCCCCTTGAAGCCAAGCGTCTGGAGGAGCCATTGCCCAAATGGCCAGTGAGCAAATGGCCAAAGATAACAGGCCGAAGGCTCTGCACTGAGTGCCATTGCCAAATTTACCAAAACCTCAATTTAAGGAATATAATTATTGAATCAAGCCAAGTTAAACCACTCCGATCCAGCGCTGTCCAATTTGGTTCAATCCAATTCACTCCACCTCGCTTCCTCCATTATCTGAGCATCTGTGGGTGCAAGGCCAGCCAGTGCAGAGGGCACAGGCAGAGGAATAAAGTAGGTCTGGGAGCACATCAGACAGGTGCACTGTTCTTCAAAAGAAGATGGGTGAATTAGACGTGTTGTCGTGTACCTGTAGTCCCAGCTACTGGGAGGCTGAATCAGGAGGATCGCTTGAGCCCAGGAGTTCGAGGCTGCAGTGAGCTATGATAGCACCACTGCACTCCAGCCTGGGAGACAGAGCAAGACCCTATCTCTAAAAACAAACAAACAAACAAATAAACAAACAAACGAAGGTGGCTGCAAAATATGAGGTAGCCACAGAAAAGGACGCAGTGGGGTGGGGTGGGCTTTAGAAAACCTTGAGGAAAGAGGCGATATGGGGGGCTCCCTGGATGCACAGGTAGGATCTGGACAGGGAGGGAGGTGAGGGGAGGACTTTTCAGGCTGCAGGTGGGGCAAGCATCAAAAGTGCCCAATGGGGTTGAGGAAACACAAGGTCCTTGCTCACCTGGAGAGCAGGGAGAACGGCGGAGCCCCGAGAGGAGACAGAGGAGCTGTGGGTCCACTTGGGGAGGCCTCGGGTGCCGGGCTCAGGCATTTGCGCTTTATTGGGTTAGTGACTGGAGTCGCTGAAGGTTTGGGAAGATGATCCTAAAGAAAGTTCAAGTGGCTTTTTAAAAAAAATTATAAGTATGCTTGTTAATGGAAATAGCAAAAAGTAGGGCCGGGCGTGGTGGCTCATGCCTGTAATCCTAGCACTTTGGGAGGCTGAGGCGGGAGGATTGCTTAAGGTCAGGAGTTCGAAACCAGCCTGAACAAAAGTGAGATCCCGTCTCTACTAAAAAAAAAATAGAAAGAAATTAATTGACCAACTAAAAAATATATATATAGAGAAAAAACTAGCTGGGCATGGTGGCACATGCCTGTAGTCCCAGCTACTTGGGAGGCTGAGGCAGTTGGATCACTTGAGCCCAGGAGATTGAGGTTGCTGTGAGCTAGGCTGACGCCACGGCACTCACTGTAGCCTGGGCAACAAAGCGAGACTCTGTCTCAAAAAAAAAAAAAAAAAAAAAGAAAAAAAGAAAAAAAGGAAATAGCGAAAAGTAGAAAACAGAAAAATCACTCTTAGCTCTAGCAACCAGGGAGAAAAACTCATACTTTGATGGATTTCCCTTAAGTCTTAGAGTAGAGTTGATTTTAGAGTCAGTGCATGAGGCAAAAAGTGACCTCTGGAAACTCTTTAAAGCATCTGTGGGTGGACACCAGATGTGTCCACTGAAAGAAGCACAGGAGCTGAGACCGGCCGTGGGCACAGCAGGCTCACAGCACCTCTGTCCTCCTTACTCTGACGCAGGCTGTCATTGGGCAGGTGACATGGGGCAGAAGCACCAGCATTTTAAAAATAGTTATTTTTTTTCTGGGTGCATAGAGCTACATTTGCATAAATTCAGTGTATAGAAATGTGTAGATTGCATGAGACTGTTTGTGTGTGTGTGCGTGCCTGCATGTGCTTTTCAACGTACCTGAGCGGGTATTTTTGATTTGTGTTTTAAGAAGAGTAATCTAGAAGCGGACTGGGTTGAGGAGGAGGAGAAGCAGACAGTGGAAAAAGGAGACAGGGCAATTCCAGCAACTCCAGCGGGCAATGTGGGTGGAGGCCAGGGAAACGGAGAGGAGAAATATTTCAAAGGCTATTCAAAAATGTTAAACAATGCTGATTCTATGTGTTGAGTGAATGTGAGAGATGGGGCATAAAGAGGGATTAAAGTGTCCAGAACTTGGGTGAAGGCGGAACAGTGCTTCCTTGAGCAGGAGTCGCTGGGGACAGGGGACAGTGACTTTTGTCTGGAACAGCCTGAGTTGAGGGTGCTTGTGGGAGACGATAAGCACGTGGGTTAGAAATGGTCTGGAGCAAGACATCTCGCCTCTGGTTGGAAGGCCCTTCTCAGTTAAGTTCACCAACATGGAGAAACCATCGAGAATGGCTCTTTAAAGACGGGGATTAAGACTTGGCCGTTGTCTGGGAGCTCGTTCTGCTGTAGCCACCAGCCAGCCTGCTCCTGGGTGTCCAACCTACAGCATTTCTCCAGAAAATGGGCTTTCTTTTGTGAGAGCTTCGTTAAAATTGGTTCTAAAAATGTTTTACCTTTGTCTTCATTTACAAGGTCCTTTTGCTGCCCCTTCTCCCTCCCGTGCCCAGTCCCGCAGGTAGGATCAGCTTGTCCCAGAACAGGTGCGCAGCAAGGGAACAGGAGAAGTCAAGATGTTGGCATTTGGGTAGAGCAGCAAGAAGATTGGCTGGTATGTGATTATTAGTAATCATGGTGAAACTTAAAATGATGATTATTAGTCTATACTCCAATGACTTTCCAGGATAGCCTTTTACTACTCTTTGAGGAAAGCTGGCCAGAGTTTATCTTCCCATTTTTACGGAGAGGCAAATGACTTAGATAAGTCTGCCTATTGGAAGTTAAACAGGGCTCTTTGCACATTAGTCTGTCTTCCACGATCATGGTCTCAGAATCTGAAATGACAACGTGTGCTCTGCAGAGGTGAGCACATCCCATGCGTGAGCCTTGAGCCATCCTGGAAAATCCAGGCATCTTCTTATCCTCCTGATGAGAAGAAGAATTTACAACGGTGATCACTTAGGAACCCACATCACTTATAAAGGCTGACGTAGGACTTACAATGATCGTGATCAGGATGACAAGGACAATGACAACAGTAATAATAACAGCATCTGTGTGCCAGGCTCTGTGCTGAGCACTTTTCATTCAATGACTTTCATCTTTAATCTAATTTAGCCACAACTGAATGAGTTAGGTAATATCATTCCCACTTTTCAGATGAGGAGACCGAGGCAATGGGAACTTAGGGCACGTGGCCAAGGTCATCCGGCTGGACTGGCGCTCCGGCAGCCTGTGCCCCCGAGCACATGCTTCTTCCACCCATGCAAGTTACAGATGACAGTCCGGGCTCGCTCTGGGCTCCTGGTCGAGGCTGCACGTGGAGGCGGAGGGACCACCCTGCGCCACCCAGTTCTGTGCATCAGCCGCGCTGTGACTTGGTTAGAGTTTCAAAGCTGGAACAAATGTTCCTGACATCAATGAGAAATTCTGCTCCACACTCCCAGGGCTACATCGATCCATTTCACCTTGTATAAAATAACCATGTGGGGAACTAGATAAAATATTTGTACCATTGATCGCTTCATTTTGTGGGAGGGCAGGTGGGGAGCGAGCACGTGCGCGTGTGAGCAGGTGGGGCGGCTGCACCGCCTGTGTGCAGACAGCAGCCAGGGCAGAGCCTCCGGGATGCTGGTTCCTCCCGGGACATGGCTCGTCGCACCCAGATCTGCCTCTGACCAGCCTCTGCCAGGCTCCTCTGGGGGTTTCTTTTAACGGCTCTGGTTACGGACGATGTTAACCACTGACCACGGTATCTTCTTTTGGATGGGGGGTGACCAGGGCCTCTAATTTGAGGAGGATACAACCCTTCCTCACACCTCTGAAGGGTCATACAGAAGAGGATTTGGTAAAGCGGGTAGTCTTTTCACTCACTGAGTCACTCAACAAACACTGGAATGTGACACGGAGAAGAGGATTAGAAAGAGCCAGAGTTTAAGGGTCAGGCAGTTTCAATCCTGGTTCTCCCACGCATGGGCTCTGGGAGGTTGGATAAGTCACGTCAGTAACCTCTTTGACCTTCCGTTGCTCATGTGGAAAATAACTCCCACCCCACGGGGTGTTGTTAGAGCTGGAGGTGATCGTGCATGTGATAAGACAGGCTTGTGCTTGGCTGCAAGTAACTGAAAACTGACTTTGGTGGTTCACACACGTAGGGGCTTACTCTTCTAATGGAAATTAGACAACGGGAGGTTGGTGGGTGTTGGTCCAGCAGCTCAGCTATGTCAGGGGCAGCATGTCTGTGACTTCCTTGGCCTTTCACGGCTGCAAGGTGGCTGCAGCCCATGTGCCCGGTAAAAGGCAGGTGGCGGGGGAGGTGGGGTGAGAGGTCAGGAGTGAGTCCACCATGAAATCGGAAGCTCCCAGAGGTGCTCCCACTCCCAGACTCTGCGTGTGTCTCAGGGAAGAGGCCAGGGAGCCGGCGCTGGAGGGGTTTCTGGGATTGCCGCCATATCCGGAGGGCTTGTTAGCAGAGAGAATGCCACCAGGGAAGTGGTCGGTGAGGTCAGTGGCCAGGACATAGGGGGCTACGGGAAAGGGGAGAACCCCGTGTGGTAAGACAGCGTGTGCGGGTTGACCGTTCACGTGTGGGAGCTGGTTACCGCGTGTCTCAGTCTGCTCGGGCTGCCTTGACGGACGATTCCCGCACACCGGGCGGCCTGGGCAGCAGGACTGTATTTTCACGGTCCTGGAGGCTGGAAGTCCAAGGTCAAGGTGCCAGCAGGACTGGTTCTCTCTAAGGCGTCTCTCCTCGGCTTGCAGACGGCCACCTTCTTGCTGCCTCTTGCCATGGCCATCTCCCCATGTGCACACGCCCCTGCTGTCTCTCTTTTTGCCTGTCCCAAATTTCTGTTATAGGGACCCTAGTCATATTGGATTAGGGCCCACTCTAATGACCTCATTTTATCTTAACTGTGTCCTTACAGTCTCTATCTCCAAATACAGTCACGTGCCGAGGTACTGGGGGTTAGGACTTCCACATACGAATTTGCAGGGAGGACAGGATTCAGCCCAAAGCACTAAGGGGAGGCTGGCGATAGGTTGGTGGACATACAGATTTTAAGGGGTGTAGGAGACAGCCTGCGTTTGTGGGAAGAAGGAAGGAGCCAGTGGCGGGAGACTGCAGGGCCAGGAGCAGGAGAGAGTGGATGGGGAGGACACAGGGCATGGCGGAGCTGGAAGAGAGGGAATGAGGGCCACAAACCGAAGCTGGGATTTTCCTGGAAGGCTGGGACCGTGTTGTACAGCTCTGAGTCCACAGCGCCTCACTTAGTGCTGGGCTTTGAACGGATAAAAGAAAGGCACTCACTGTCTCTCAAGAAGAGGGAGAGAGGAAAAGGTGGCTGTCTAGATGCATTAGCAAATTAGAAAGATGAGACGGCTCAAGTCAGATGTCTCAGATCATCGAAACGTGATACTTAACCTCTCTGAGCCCCGGTTTACTCCTCTGCAAAATGGGGGCAATAGCACCTCCTTCATGGGGATACTGGAGGATTAAGTAAGATCATTTCTGTAAAACACATGGCCTGTAAAAGCACCGCCTGACATGTGCTGAGGCTCTCTGCAAGTTAGGTGTGATTGTTGCTGTGACTTTTATTAAGGATGGAATAGGATGGAAACTCATCTGCTGAAATGAGTGTGGTGCAGGAGCAGGGGCAGGGTTTGCTGCATCTGCCATGGTTGCCGCGCAGCCCGGCTCCCCCGGGTATGTAGGGCCGGCCTGAGAACAGGGACGAGGGACTCGTGAGGCTCAACTTCCCCGACCCCTGGAACAATTCGAGTCTGGAACTGCAGGAGGCGGACGGTTCTCCAAGGAGTGCGTGCTGTGGCAGGAGAGCTGCCCGCTGTGCGCTGTCCTACTGTGCCGCAGTCCCCAGCGTCCCCTGGCATCCTGGGACCACTGGGGGCCTGTTTCTTACCCATTCTCACCGTCCAGTTGGCACTTCACAGGGTCTGGCCTGAGGGATCCTTTGGTGGCTGCAGCCTCTGGGGTGTTGGTGGAGAGGACGGCAGCCCGGGCCGTGCGCGGAGGGCGCTGAGGGCAGGGCAGGAGGGGGAGCACACGGAGGGGCTGCCCTGGCCGTAGGACCCTCAGGCTCAGCGCTGGGGGCTGAGAGACGCTCTGGCTTCCTTCCCTCCTCCTGCAGCTGAAGGAACTGAGGCCTGACATGGGCAGGACTTGCCGGAATCACAGTGTGGATACGGACAGGGACACGGACATGCTAGAGCAAGCACTCACACCGTGCCTTTGACTCCACGTCCAGTGCTCTCTGGAATTCCAGGCTGCTTCCTGGGCTCGTGCTTGGCTGATCACGTGGGCCCTTTGGAAGGATCTGTCCGGGGTCCTGGATCTGAGGGGCCCGGCGCCAGGGGCAGCTGCGGGCTTTGCATGTCAGGGCGGCGAGCGACTGCCCACCACAGCTAATCGGACTCCCAGGAAGACAAATGTATCTCGTTGTCCCAGCCCGTCCTTCAGTCTCCTCCCAACCCTTCTCTCGACTTCCATGGGGTGTCGGGGCTGTCGGGGGCCTGTGAGTTTCTGGAGGGGGCTTAGGATCTGGTCTGCGGGGGTCCGGGTGGGAAAGATCAGCGCTGTCAGAAGAGGGGAAGTGGGCTGTGCCTGCCTGGCCCTGCCAATTGCGACCCTGCTTTGTGAACGGGAACTGTGGATGACTTAAAGCAGAGACGTCAGGGAGGTTCCCACGCCCTGCAGCCCTGCCCATCCCCCCATCTCCTAGACTCCTGTCTCCCAGCTTCGTTCATCTGCTCACCTGCAGCTCACTTTGGGGGCCTTCTTCATGCCGAACAGCATCCGGGGGCCCTCCTGCAGGAACCGGAGCGTTCTTGGGGTTTGCAGAGAGGAGGCGGGGTGGGTGGGTGGCTTCCGCAGCTCTGACTGGGTTGGTTTCTTTAGGATCAGGGTGGGACAGATATTCTCCAAATAGTCTCTCCTCCACCTCCCAGCTGGGGGAGCCCCTGGTCTCCCCAGCCTAGGAGGGAACCCACACCGGCTTGATCCCAGTCTTTGATGTTTTTTGTGTCTTCTCTCACTTAGGGAAAACCCTGACGCACTTTGGAAAGCGACCCCGTGGGTAGAGGGGTGCAGATCCCCTGGGGTGTCTTGACACACCCGTTTGTTTCATCGTGGGGTTCTTTCCCACTGAACATTCTTGGCATCCCCCCTGGCCCAGGGTCCACTGGCCTACCCACCGCCCGGCGAAAAACATCATTTTTCCTGTGTCCTTTTGGTACCGGCTGGCGTTTAAAAGAAAAGAACTTCACTAACTACTAAGGGAAAATAAAATGGAGATAATTATAGGAAAATAAAAGAGCAAACACTATCTAAATAGTCGGCTCTGCAGGGCCAGGGGCTGCAGTTCTGCACGGTGACGCCCGGCTCCCCGGGTCGGCTTGCTTCCCAGCTCCGCTCCCACGCTGGGGGCTGGCACGCACCTCTGCCGCCCGCCCGCCTCCGTGCTGCCAGGATAATCTGTGGAGTCACCTCTCTAACGAGACAGGGACGCCCAAGGTCAGCGGCAGAGCCGCGCCTGGACAGCGTGTTCCAGTTGCAGAAGCCGCGTCACAGCCGAGTCACAGAAAGAGTGAGACTGACGACGACAGTCGTGGTCGCTCCTGATTACGGAAGTCTTAGTATGTCCCAGGCCCGCTATGGACTTACAGAGTTAAACTCAGGAAGAAATATGGCGTTTATCCGAAGACAGAATTAATACTGTCATTTGCTTCATTGGGCAGATGAGGAAACTGAGGCTGAGAAGTTCATAGAAAATGTGCATGATGTCCCCCCGCGGGGGGTGGAGCAGAGAATATTTGGGCCCAGCTTGCCCAGGCCCCAAGGCGCTGGCCAGAGGGACTCGTCTGCGGGAGTGGGGTATGCTCCACCCGAGCCGGGAGGCAGGGCCGGGCGTTCACCAGCCGCTTGCTGCTCAGGCCTCAGACTTTGCAGGCCGGCTTCCCAGCCCGCCCTGGCCCTGCCTTTCAGTTCCAGGCCCTGAGCTCTGCCGCCGGGTGCAGGGCTCACCCCTCGCCTTGCAGGAAGCGTCCCCATCTGGACTTGGGGCCTCACCCTCTTGGCACGATGCTCACGCAGGGCCCCGCTGGCACCAAACCATCTTTAGGACTAGAGGTCCAGGCTCGAGTCTTCCGTCTGCACCATGGGGCAGGAACCCACAGCCACAGGGCGTGTATGGGGTGGTGCCTGGGGTCCGGCTCTGTGTCCCGTTAACTCTGCGGCTCTCCTAGGAGCAGGCAGAATGAATGCCATCTCACTGCCCCGTCTTGTCCCCAGTTCCACCTCCCTTGCCTGGTTGTCCCTTTGTCCCTTTGGTCCTCTGTCGCCAGGGCACTGCCTCAGTCTCCAGTCTCTACCCTGGGCTGTAACTGTCACCTGTCTAGGTCTTCTGCCCCCACCCTGTTAATAACAATCATGCCGGCGCTTACTTGGTGCTAAGGGCTGTTAATGTACAATATTTCCCTGAATCCTCCCAGGGCCCGAGGAGGTAGATAGTATTGTTATGCCCATTTTACATAGAAACAAACGGAGACCCAGAAAGGTTGAATGCCTTGTCCTCGACCCTGAGGGATGAAGTGGTGGCACCCCACCCACCTCCACTCCAGGAAGGGCATGTTCTTATGTCCACCATTGCTGCCTCCTTACACAGGGCCACCCCGGCCTGCTTCTGGGCACCCGGGCATACCCAGGCCCCAGGGAAACTCACCCCCACCCACCCTCGCGGCCACGGCCTTTGCCTTCTTGTCCCTGGTGTAGTCTTCCGCCTGTCAGCTGCTCCTTCTACCTCTGAACACACGGGCAGAGAGGAGCTCTGGGGAGGAAGGGAGCAATGAGGCGGGGGTGGGGGGGTGGGGGGCACAGTTGTGACCAGCAGCTGCCCCTCCCCCCCAGCTCTCATGCCTCTCGACACAGGCCACTGAGTCCTTGGTGTGACGCTCAGCCTTGGCCAGCTGGTCAAGGACGTTCCACTTGGTTGATTCCGAAGAGGTCACAGTATGCCCCGGGGCCCATGTGCTGGGGCCGTTCCAACCAGAGCCACTGACATCTGCCTTCTGCCGAGCCCCAGCCCCTCCTGGCCTGCAGCTCTGGCTGGAGGGACAAGGGAAGCAAGCACTATCCCTCCCCTGCCACCCACCCTCCTGCTGGCCCCATTGCCTCACCTCCCTCCTGTCCCCGGCTACACTCTGTTGCCCATCCTCACCCCCACGCTCGGTTTGGGTTTGGAGGTCGCTCAGTGCAGGGCGTGAGCCAGTCCAGCATCCCCAAAGCCCCATGCTGACTCTTTAGTCTCACTTGGCTGCTGCCTGACTGTGGGATGTTCAGTGAGTCAATAAGCCCTGCTGGGCCTCAGTTTCCTTATCTGCTCCTAATAATGGCGCTTACCTCCTAGGGTGGTTGTGAGAATACCAAGTGTCTAGCACAGTGGCTGGCACCCAACACTCCAGAAGTGGGTGCTCCGGTTAAAGATTGGGGCTGTGACCTCCAGGACGCAGTCAGGCATGTCAGAGTGCCTTTGGTCTACAAGAATGGCAGATCTGTATGGTTCAAACTAACAGCAGAACAACAGACATCTTGGGCAATTCTTTGAGCTCTGTGTGCCTTGGTTTCCCCACCTATTGGATGGAAGTCACAGGCTATTTCAGGGGACGACCGCTGTGAGTTCTGTGTGAAAGGGTCTGGGAATGTGCTCTGTAAACTGAAAGTGATGAGCGGAATCAGGGGAATATATTTTAGAAATTGTGATTGTCGCATTATTGAAAGGCACCTTCAGGGTGAGAGGGGTAGACTGGGGAGCCTGCCTGAATTTGAATCCTGGGGCTGTTTCTTGCCAACCATGTGACCTTGGCTAGGCTGTTTACCTTTGCTGTGCCTCAGTTTCCTGATCTGTAAAATGGGCAGAATAATAGCACCTGCTGCATCGACTCGGGGTGAGGTGTGAGGGCGGATCACGTGCCAGAGGCAGTGGTAGGCAAGCAGGAGAGGAATACGTGTTATCGCTGGACACTGGGGTCCGTTCCTGTGCCCGGGTCACAGAGAATCTCTGAGCTCAGACCGCTGAGTTCAGTTGGTTGGCAGGCAGCCCCTCTGCCCGTCCCCACCCTGCACGGGCTGAGAAGTTTGCTTCTGGCTCATGCTTTGAGGCATGACAGGCCTCCGTGGCCAAAAGATTCCAGTTGCACAGAAGGTGTGCAGGAGCCTTTGTTCTGGCTGTTATCTCTCCAGTGCCACCTAAGCTGTATTGATAAGTTAATCTTATATTGTTGGGACCAAACGGCCCCGTACTTTTTCTATTGTGCAGCCTAATCGGTCTCCACGGCTGTGCCATTAGTTTGTGTTTGTTGTAATCTAGTCAAGCCCCGTGAGCCACTGGACAAGACCCTCCCCCTTCCGCACTCGCCCGTGGTGTGCGTGCGTGGGCCTCCAAACCCCTGGAAGAAGGAGTGAGCGTAGGATCAGGCTTACCCGGCTCTGCGCTTGGTGTTCATGAGCTGTTTGCCTTGGTAACGTGGCTAAAATCTCTGTTTTACCTCCCATCTTTATCGATTGTTTTTCTTATGAATTTGTAATGGCATCAGGAAATACTTAAGACAAAATATTTAGCGAAGAACAGGTAGGACTCGAGTTGTCCATCGTCATCAAGAATGGGGACAGGTGAGGGGGAGGGGGGAGCTGAGGGCGGTTACCTCCGGGAGCTGTGATTGCCAGTGGCTTCAATTTCCTTCATATCTTTTCATTTTCCCCCGACCTTTCCACAATGAGTTTGTACCACTTTATAACCAGGGAAAGAGTAATTGAAATTAATCAGCATGAAGTCCACCAGCCATGGAGTTTCTTCATTTGTAAAATGAAAGGGCTGGACTAGAATCTCAACCCTGGCTGTATTCCAGAGTCCCCAGGAGAGCTTGTTAAAAATGCAGAGGGCTAAGCCCCATCTCAGGGAGTCTGATCTTGTCGTCTGGGGTTGAACCCAGGAATCAGCATTTCTGATTAATACCCACCCACCCTGGAGGTTCAGATGCATCCACGGTTTAGAGCCCTGGAGGGGTTGATCTCTTGGGACCTTTCTGCCATGATCATTTCCTGTGGATGTATCCTTTCTGCAGCGGCTTGGCTGTGGGGTGGGAACAGGGAGTCCTGTGGCCAGCCGCTCCTCTGACTTGAGGGAGGTGCCTTTTGGATGTTCTTGACCCAGCTGGGAAGAAGCTGACTACAGGTGTGTGTGCAACCATATGCAAGAAATGGTGGCTGCAGAAGATGTGTAGGCTCCCACGGCTGCCTGCAGAGGGGCCTTCCTCTAGCCAGCGTTTCCCAGCAGCCAGCCAGCGTTGGGCTTCTTCTCATGTCTGATCACATTCCATGCACAACGACTCACGTACTGGACCTTGCCCACCCCATTTCTCAGAACCAAGGCCCAGGAAAGCTGAGTGACTTGCCCAGTGTCGCACAGCTGCTAAGTGCACTGCCTGACTTGACTCCCATCTGTCCCTGCATGCCCATGGCATGTCCTCTCTAGCAGGTCCCAGTGGGGCTGACCCATAGGTCTCGGGCTTGGTGGCCTTTGAAGTCTCAGTCGTCCTTCTGGGTAGGAGAGGCTGGGATTTTCGGTGGGCTGTCTCCCTTCTCCTTACCTCCAGCAGGACCCCTGCCACAGGGCTTCCCCTCCCCCCAGCCCCCCAGTGCTTAAGCTGTTCGTTGGCTTGGGGAGCTCTTGCAGGGCCCCTGCGTGGGGCCCAGAGCCACGGTGGTCATTATCGTCTCTGCTGCTGGCGTTCTTTTTCTTTTCTTTTACTTCATTTATTTTATCTTATTGTATTTTAGTCTTCTGATTATATCTTCTTTTAAACCCAAGCCTATTAAATTGTAGTCTGATTTACTTGGGGATTTTCTTCAGGCATTTGAAGCGCCTCTCTCCTGGCAGTCTGCAGGCTGCAGTCTATTTTCAGCTGGGCTGGTAGGAGCAAGGGAGGAGGAGGTGAGGGCATTCCCAGGTTTACATGCAGGTTTCCCAATGAGAACCGTGTGACCTTGGACATGCCATCCCGTGGGCCCTAGGTTCACTGTGTGTGCCACAGGGATGTCACTGCCCCCCTCAGAGGGGTATAGCAATCATGGTTTGAGATGATGCAATGCCCTCTCCATGGCCTGGCACGCAGAAGTGCTCAGTGTGCGTTAGGCACTACCATCAATGTTATCCTAATCTTGACTTTGACCTTAACCACCCCTACCACCCCTGGAAGCCTGGACAAGTCACCTACTCCAAGAGCTTTAGGTTCTGCTAGAATGTAGGGCTTTGGAAATGGAAACGCCCCCCACAGCAGGGCTGGTAGAGGTCTGGGTTTAGTTGACCACGTCCAGAGAGAATGACCTCTTCTTCCAAAGTTTGGCCCCAAACTTTGAGGGAAACAGGACTGGTTCTATCTTCTGGACTTTTGCTTGATTCCATTGCTGATGGGCATTGAGGCCTCAAGGCCAGCCTCTGCCCCGAGGGTCCACCCCGGTGCGGCCAGGGCTCTGGGATCCCAACTCAGTGACGGCATTCCAGCTGCTGGCCCGGCTTCTCCTCTTGGCCTCTGCCTCTGGGAATCAGAGAGCTGTCAGTTTCTGAGCAGACAGCACGGTTGTGCCTGAACAGCCACACAGCTGGCTGGAGAGGATTAAACTTAATTTGCTGCAGGTCAAAGAGATTTCAAGTCTCTCCTGTCCTCTTTCATTGATTGTTTTGCTTTGATGTTGAAGGGGGAGGTCGGACTCGGCTAATGGGCTTCCCTGTCCGCCCCGGCAGGTGCCGTCTGCACAGGTAGGTGTGCCTCTGGCCCTCCACAGCCCTCTGCCATGCGTGGTGCTCGTTGTTTACATATTTCCCATTGGTCTGTGGCTCAGAGGTTGGCTCCTGTCATCGTTGCTAGGGCTGTTGCTATGGCATCTGTCATCCAGGCTGCGTTGTGAGAGACCAGGAGGGTGATCTCATGCCCTTGGCTGCTGGGATAGAGGGAGGCCTTGATAGGGGTACAAGCCGGGTTTGCAGACAGGTGGGTCTGGACGAGGACGGGACACTCTGAGGCCCTAGGGAGCCCTGGGCGCACTAAAGCTCCAGCCCCCCCAGGGTTAACACGGAGTCAGAACCTCCCATGCAGGGGCAGCTGCAGTGCTGGGGCTGGTGGTGACGTCACTGGGCTTTCGGGCAGCTCGGGAAATGAATGGTGCAGGGCCCAGGAGCAGCACGGTCACCTGTGCCTGGGGATAACGCCTGCCAGGGTCCCCAGGCCCTCCGGTCAGGCTGTGAGCCCAAGGCTGTGGGCCCGACAGCACCGTGATTAAAACTGAGACTCACCGTCACCATCACCCCACTTACTGCCTTCCGTGTGCCAGCTCTTAGCAAGCAGGATCCCTAATCCCCGGAACGGCTCCAGCTGACGGGCGTTGTTATCCCACTTTACGGAGGAGGGAATCTAAGCTCAGAAAGCTCCAGTAAGTTGTGCAGGGTCACAAAGCTGCTGAGTGGCAGAGGCAGAGCCGAAATCCAGGGCTGTCTGGCTGCACAGCCTGAGTCTTCTCCACCTGTGACTGTGTAGTGGAGGCCTGTTTATTTTTCCCAGTTTCTAGGTTTTCTAGGAGGTTTTCTAGGAGGCCGTAACCAGGAACTGTCGCTTATACTGAAGGCAGACGCTCTCATTTTGCAGATGCGGGTGTTGGTGACTAGCCCGGTGCCGCGCAGTCAGGCTGGATTAGAAGTGGCTCCTTGAAGCACAACCGTGCTGAACGTGGGGGAACAGAGATGCTCTGGGCCCCCCCGGCCGCCTCGAAGAGCCGAGATTCCTGCCTTCCAGGTGTTCTTCCAAGAGGGAGGCCCACTGGGGTGGCCTGCAGAATGGGCAAAGGAACCTTTTAAAAAAAATATTTGCTAAACTATACCCCCATAGAACTTACCATCTTAACCATTTTTAAGTACACAGTTCGTAAGTGTTACGTACGTTACGTCGTGTAGCCAAGCTCCGGAACTCCTTCCATCTTGCAAAACTGGAACTCTACACACATTAAACGGTTCCTCCTTCTCCCCTGCCCCACCCCCGTGCAGCCACCACTCTGTCTCTAGGAACGTGACTACCCTAGGTACCTCGTGTAAGTAGGGTCATACAGCATTTGCCTTTTTTTTCCCCTGTGGCTGGCTTATTTTCACCCAGCATAAACCTTAAGGTTTATCTGTGTGGTAGCATGTGTCAGAATTTCCTTCCTGTTTAAGGCTGAATAGATAGTACCTTTTATGTTTATACCACATTTTATCTATTCACTTACCCTCCAGTGGACACTTGGGTTAATCAACCCTTTGGCGATTCTGAGTAATCCTGCAGTGAACATGGTTGTACAGACGTGTCTTTGAGACCTCGCTGTCAGCTCTTTCGGGCAAATACCCAGAAGTGGAATTGTTGGATCATACGGCAATTCTGTGTTTAATTTGTCGAGGAACTGCCACAAGACCGTTTTCCATGGTGATGGCACCCTTTCAAATCCCCAGCAGCGGTAGCACACGGGCTAGTGGTATCTCCCTGAGGTTTCGAGTTGCATTTCCATAATGATTAGTGATGCTGAACATCTCTTCATGTGCTTGTGGGCCATAAGAGTCATTTTTTTTGAAGAGCTGTTAACCTCAAACTTCAAACTACTTTGGTATGTTGGGGTCACGACCAAATATAGTTCTTACCCTGAAGGGATTTGTGGATTCAGACAAGTGGGTCCTGAGGCTATTTCCACGGTCACCTACAGTGAGAGAAGTTCCTCCAGGGAGTGTGGCTGATGGGTTCCGGAGCCCTTGCAGTGAGAGGAAGACATGCCTTTGTGATGCCCTGGGCTCCCCTACGGGGGGGTAATAGTGATTCCCCAAGCAAATCGCCACCACCGTCTTGAGCCACCACAGGGATGTGGCCCATGCAGGGCTGTCCACGGGGAGGAGGGATGGCAGAAGGCACTTCCAGCTACTGAGCCCGGATCAAGGAGCTAGCTTTCCCTCTGGCCGCAGCCCTGTGCCCTTTGCCAAGAAGGACAGCCTTACTGCCAGTTAGGGGTGGCGCGGAACTGCTCCCCTTCCCCGTCCTGCGCCTGGCTTGGGCTGGGCTGGGCAGCCCTGGGGAGGGATGTTTGAGTGCATTTTATTCTGCAGCCAGGTTTCCTCCTTCCCAGCCTCCAGGCCCGCAGGGGCGAGTTCTTTCTGAGCTGGGACAAGTGCCTGGGGCAGCTGTGTGGTTTTCCGTACCCAGCCCTGGGGTGCCTGGGATGTGTGCCGTCTGCTTTTGGGAGGCTGTCCCGATGCAAACCGAACTTGGCATGGGGTGCCCCTTTGATAGCCAGCGGTTGGTCTCCCTGAGGTCAGTGATCAGCAGCTCCTGCCCTCCCCGCCCCGGTGAGCTGTGTAACGTGTCAGCTCGCCCCCACCCTGTATCCAATTCTAGATGAAATGAGACCACTTTTGGGGTGGGGATGCTAGGGTCCCAGAACGCTGACCTTGGGCCAGGTACCGTGCCAGGTGCTTTGTGTACATTTTTGCATTCAGACCTCGTAACGACCTAACGAGAGTGGGGGTTGTTTTCTCCAATTCAGGACGGGACAGCATAGGGGTTAAGAGCAGGGCCTTCCCACATCAAGCAGCTTGGGTTCAAATGTCAGAACTGGCCCTTCCGGGGGCAGGGGCGGGGCTTGGGGAGCCCAGGCCCAGGCAAAGAATAGCACAGTGAATTTTAAATCTTTACACTAATGTTTACGTTTTTCGATTTTACTTATTCTTTGCCTACGTCACAGTGGTTCCATAGGGAAAAGGTGTGGTGGAAAGCTCCCCTCCACCCGCTTGGCCCAGTGCCAACGTCTTTCCTCTGTGGCAACCGAGAAAGCGAGTTCTCTACCAGAGGGGGTCCACCTTGTCTTTGATTTGTGGTTTGCCCTGTGTTTATTAGGCGTTTGTGTTGCTTGCATTAGAACCTCAGTTTCCCAAACTGTCGCTCTGGCATTCCTTGGGCCTCTTCTGGTCCCACCTTTCGTCCCTGCTTCCGCCTGACTCTGCTGGGAGCTGCGTGTTGCTGCCGTTGGTTTCTGTCCCAGCGGCTCCCGCCTGGCCTCACAGGACTCGGCATCTAGCGCTGAGCACTGCCGGGCGGGCGGGGGGTAGTGCCGGGTCCATGCCATGTCGCGCGGGGATGAACCGAGGAGGGCGGGAGGAGGACTGAGTGGGGCTGGGAGGCGCTGTTGTTTGTCCTGGAATTGGACGTGCTGCTCTGGGCCCTCTCTGGTGACAGCTGCCTCACTTGCCCAACCCCCAAGGGTGACACTCCGTTTGAATTTGGATTTGTCAGGGAAGCTGTGAACAAACTGGGATGTCTTCCCTCTGATGAACTGTCATCGCCAAATTTCCGAGCTGCTTCCCGAGCTGAAATGCTGGAGAGCAAACACGCGGTGCTTACTATGTGCCAGACATACAGGGTAGGAGGTGAGGGGACCCAGATACCTGAAAGCCCTCTGGCCGAGCGAGGAGGGCTGCACAGCTAGCAGCCGTGGGGCTCGGAGCAAGTCCCTCCATCAGGGTGGGCCTCGGTTTCCTCACGTGTGCAGCAGGAAGGAGGACTCAGCTGCTGAGGCCGTGTGAGGGTGACGGGCGGTACGATCCCTGCTCCAGGTTGTGGGTGCAAACAAACGCCCCCTTTTCTGTACAAGGGAATGCATGCAAGAGAGACATGCGTGCTGGGCTCTGCCAGGCGTACAGAGGGGCGTCGTCTTGCTACAGCCTGAACCCCAGACACACGGGGCCTCGTGGTGTGGGCCTTTGGCATCAGGTGTGCAGGGCAGGGCCTTGGCGTGGCTATCTGTGTGGTGATCGGCTTTCCGGGGCTGTTTCTGACTCAGTTTAGGGTGAGGATGGGGTTGGACCCCCGCCCCCCCTCAGTCCAGGCAACCTGACATTTCCACTTCAGACATGGCTCCTCTTGGAAGTGTCTTCTCGGCCGACTGAGACCACAGGAAAGGGGCCTGGTGTGTGTGCATTGCCTGTGATTTGGCGACCAAAACAGCTTCCGTGAAGCTGGTACCAGGTGGGAGAGGTGGGGGGAGCTGGGAGAAGGGAGGTTCCCAGGGCAGCCAAGTGCAGGTTGCTGGATGAGAACGAGGTTCATCAACACGTACCGAATGACAGCGTTACCTCTTGCGCGTCTCATGTCGAACCTAAAGGCTCTCCCTTTGGCCAGCAGCATAAAAATGTCTGCACCAGGGGCACACGCTAAAGAATTCAGAGACGTGCTAAAGAATTCAGAGACGTGCTGAAGAAATGAACTGTTAGCGACTTTTAATGGATGCTTCAGCCGCTATTTCTTGGGGATTCTTCACGTTTAATTCGTGTAATAAATTGGGTATTTAGAAAGCAATGTATCTGGGCTGTATTTTCTTAGCTTTATCCTACAAAATTGACTTTATTGAATTACAGTTTGAATGTGTTCACAATCCATATAGAGTTGATTAAAAAGAAAAAACAAAAACCACTCATTTGAAGAACATTTCTATCTCTTGCAGGGACATAAAGAATATGTTTTCCACAATGCCACACATAATCTTTTATAGAAGGATCCATGTTACAGATGTCTTTCTAGATTTAGTGTCGGGGAAAAAAATGTTTCTCTCTAGAAATGACGTGGATGACTTGTTTCCCTTTTCACCTCAGCTGCCAGGAAACCTGTGGCCGTATCTGGTGCCTGATTGTGAGAATCACTTCACCTGGGACTCCTGTTAACATACACTTCTATGTTCCCTTTTCATAGTCTATTTTGCTTAGGTTCCAGATTTTTCTATTTTCTATTATGTCTGTATTCTATGTGTCTTCAAATCGTTTAAAAATGGGCAGATATCCGCAGTAAATACCGCAAGGAATTGAAAAATCGGTATTCAGACAAAAACATAAACATGAAAGTCTGTAGCAGCACTATTTAAAATAGCCAAAAGGTGGAAACGACCCAAATGTCCATCAGCTGACGACTGGCAAAGCATATGATACAGCTCTGGAATAGAATATTTTTCAAACATAAAAGGGGATCAATTCTGATACATACTGCAACATGGATGAACCTCAAAAACCATGCCAAGTGCAATAAGCCAGATACAAATGTCACATATATATTACATGACTTCATTTATGTAAAATGTCCAGAATAGGTAAATTCATAGTTGCCAGGGACTTGGGAGAGGGAAGAATGGGGCGTGACTGCTTAATAGATATGGGATTCTCTTTTGGGGGTGATGAAAATGTTTTGGAACTAGCTAGAAGTGGTGTTTGCATGACATTGTGATTAAATGCCAATCGCTCATATATGTTGAGATGGTTAATTTTATATTATGTGAATTTTTGCCTCAATTAAAAAATATTGCATCAAAACATTAAAAAATAAAAACAACGAGTGGAGTATAAAAATTCAACTTGAATAAAAATGTATGTTGGGGCTCTGGGCGGAATATCTGGCTGCTCCGGGTCCCAGGAAGGGTGTCTCCTCCCTCTCACTGCTCTGCGTGTCTGCCCCAAAGCTGCCCTCGTCTGAGATGACAGCTGTCCCAGCCTCCCACTCTTCGGTCCAAGGTACGGTGGTGGTTGTGCTTTTTGGCTGCGATGTCAGGACAAGCTTTCACGGTCCATTTACAAATAAATAAATCAGAAGAGCTCGGTGATATCAGCTGTGGGAAGGCAGGCCTGAGCTTTCTCCACCCACGAATAGAGATCAACTTAGAGGAATTTTTAAATAAAACTAGTGGCCAGGGCCTTCAGGTCCTGGCTCCCTCCTGGTCTGGGGAGGACCTGGCAGCGTCAGTTTTGGAGGCACCACCCCGGGGGAATTGTCGCTGCCTCTGAGCTTTCCCTCTGCCAGTTTATTCGGTTCCAAGCATCACGGTGCAAAGCCAAGAAAGGGATTTAGAGATTGCAGAGGGACAACTGCTGGAGACACAGGTCATTCCGAGGCAGCCCACCATTTCTTTCAAAACCTGTGGCTGGGAGGCTTTTTGGTTTCATTTTGAGAATTTTTTCCATCTTCAGGATTGCACGGGGAAGAGAGGTTAGGTCATTGTTCTCTGTTTCGGAATCAGCTTTCTGTTTGAATGGCTTCTCTCCTGCTGCTCCCGGGAGCCCAGCACCGTTGGATGGGTCTGGGGCTGCCTCACCTCGAGAGGTTCTCCCTGTTCTAGAAGAAACAACTCTTCCTGGGTGTGGGCTCCCTTCAACCCCTCTTTCTTCCCGTTTTCTTAGAGCAGTGCTTCCCAAACACTTGCACATCAGTGCACACAGGGAAATTGATACTACTCGTGTAGTACCATGGGGATAAATAGAAGAGGACATTTACAGCTGGTTGTGACCTCCCTGGTGGCCTCTCCAGACGCTGTGTGGTCAGTGCCTGCAGTCCATTGGTTGGAATCTTTGCTGTTGGCCGAGAGAAGTTTTCCGTGTAGGGAATGGGGTGAGGGGCATTGTCAGGCTGCGTTTGCCAGGAGCCCAGAATGCATCTGTTATTTACCTGTCGGTGCTGAGGTCCGTTTCCTGCCCTTCGGGGCCTGACCCTGGACACTACATCTCCGAGGCTCCTCTGCCATTGGCTCCTGGCAGGTTTACCCGTGGGAGGCACTGGTTGAGACTGGCAGGCAGGAGGAACAGAGAGGCCCGGGCCCTGCCTCACCCTCTGGCTGGCTGTCTTTGCCTCTTTAGCAATGGCCCTATCTCTCTCTCTCTCTCTCTCTCTCTTTTTAAACAGACTTAATTTCACTTTATTTTTCTCATATAAAAATGCTATGTTGTAGCCACAGCTGGAGCCTGGGTCCTCTGCACAGATACTCTGGTGTGGGTCTTAACAAGATGGTCGGTGAATTCCTGGTAGGGAGACTTGGTGAATACTGTCTCTTTCCAAAGGTCAGGAGTCAGATAGCTATAGGTCTTGGAGATGGCATCGAAGGTGGCCTTTGCGAAGTTGCCCAGGGTGGCAGTGCAACCCCTGTCTGAAGTATAGCAGTCATCCATACCAGCCATCAGCAGCGGCTTCTTGGGCACAGGGCCGAGACAATGCCAGTTCCTCTAGGGGCAGGGATGAGACGCACCAGCACAGAGCCGCAGCGGCCTGTCACCTTGCAAGGAACAGTGTGGGGCTTGCTGATCTTGTTCCCCCAGTAGCCTCTCCGCACGGGGACAATGGAGAGCTTGGCCAGGATGATGGCCCCTTGGATGGCAGTGGCTACCTCCTTGGAGCACTTAACACCTAGACCAACGTGGCCATTGTAGTCCCTGATGGCAACAAACAGCTTGAACCTGGTCCGCTGGCCAGTGTGGGTCTGCTTTTGCACTGGCATAATCTTCAAAACCTCATCTTTGAGAGATGCTCCCAGGAAAAAATCAATGATCTCAGACTCCTTGATAGGCAGGGAGAACAGATAGATCTCCTCCAGGGATTTGATCTTCACGTCCTTAACCAGGCGGCCCAGCTTGGTCATGGGCATCCACTCCTCGTCCTCGGCCTTGACTCCACGAGCTCCCCGACCACGGCCGCGACCACAGCCATGAATGCCGCTGCCCTAGCCTCCACGGAAGCCGCTGCGGCCTCCCATTCCAGGGCCCCCGGGGCCTCCGGGGCCTCCTGCTGCATCAGTCTCATCCGCCATTTGGTGTTTTCCGGGAGAAGAAGAAACCCTATCTCTTAACTGTAGCATCTCCTGATATTTCTGGCTCCTGCCAGACTGCTCTGACCCTGGGCTTCATGACACCACCTCCTCCTTCAACCTGTGGGCTTCCTGCTATTGCTAATGTACGGGTTGCTTTCTGGTTCCCCATTTGGCTTTATAGCAACTCCACCATGTCTCTAGTTTCCCCATCAAATTCCCTCCATCAAGCGTAGGGTGTGGGCTCCATTTTCCTGACTGATGCAGCATCCTGGCTGCTCCCATGCGTCCCTCCAATAGCTGGTAACAGAATGTGCACTGGATCACCCGCATTCTTTGTGGATGCTCCTTCCTCACCAACCCGAAGCAGCAGTCGGCAGCTGCCTGGGATCCAGGACCCCGGCTCCGGGCCCAACATTGTCTCCCCACGAAGAGAGAGAGGCAGGAAAATCAGAGGCTTGGGCCCACTGCTTCCCTTGTCTGTCTAGAAAAGTCCTACCCATCTGTTAAGGCAAATGTCACTACCTGTTGGCCACTGTCTTTTTTTCCTTCCCATTTCCTCTCACTTGGATTGGTTGGTTCTTCCTTTATCTGTATTCCCCCCAAAAAACTGGATAGAAATGGACCTTACAGTACTTTTCCCATTGTAGCCACACATGACTTATGTCCCCGGTTCATCTTCAGGCTTGCTGAGGGAAGGGTCTGGTCCCACTCAGCTCTGTATGTCCACTGCCTCCCGAGGAGCCCAGTTCCCGCCACAGTGCAGGCAACGACACCGTTTTCTCGAAGTCGGTGCCTCTCTGACTCGATGGCGCGTTAGGATCCCCCACGGGAGTCTTTAAAAATGCAGAAGTCCAGGCTCTACCCCGGACCAGCGACAGTGCCCGGGTGGGCCCCAGGCGCTGGCGTGTGTGAAAAGATCCCTAAGTGACTTTAACGTGCCGCCAGCGACGGGAGCCATTGGATTAATTGACTGCCGCAGCCTCTCCTCGCTGTTTATTAGTGAGTCCCGCCGTCCAGCCGCTCCTCCTGCCGTTTAACTCGGCGCGGCAGGTCTCTGCGGGTGCCGCCTCTGCGCCCGGCCTCGCGCAGACTGGGCTCTCGCCACCGGAAGTCCATTCTGTCGACGGGCAGCCTCAGCACCACCTGGGAGGTTGTTGGAAGTGCAGAACCTCAGCCCCCTCCCTCCCCATATCTACCGAGCCCGGATCTGCGTTTTCGCAAGGTGCCCAGGTGGCTTGCGTGCGCGACACTCTGAGACGCAGCGATGTGGATGTCTCGCGAGTGTCCGGTGGCTAGCCCTGAACCCCGTTGTCCTTCGCATCCACTCCGTTTTGCTCCCCTTTGGAGGGGTGTCATTTCACATTCCTTCCTCCAACCAAAATGGAACGTCCAAAGGGAGTCGAGACCAGGCAGGAGTCAGATGAGAAGACGGACGCCCTGGAGGGTGGGAGGCAAGTGGGAGGGACGGCGAGAGGTGGAAGCTTTTCTGGGCGCGTGGAGTATCGGCGTTTCTGGGCCTTGGGGATGGGCCGTTTGGAAGGGATGTCTCCCATTTCTGACACAGCCATCCTCCGGAGAGCCTTCTCTGAGGAAGCATGTTTCCCTGGGACTGGAAGGGGCCGGCCAGGCGGAGCGGCGTGCGTGGGGACAGTCCCAGGCAGAAGCACAGACAGACACTGACAGAGGCCCCCGGGGGTGGGGCTGACGTGGAAGCAGGCGGCTGTGGCTGCAGTGTGGCAGGCGAGGCGGGAGGTGGGGCCACACAGGACCGGCGCCCCCCCCCCCCCGCCCAGCCACAGTAAGGAGCGTGGGCTTGTCCTCAGACCCTGGGGCCTTGTGGAGAGTTCTGAAGAGTGTTAACAAGCGTCTTCCAAGCCCACGTCCGGCTGCTGTGGAGAATAAGTTTAGAAAGGGGTGCAGCAGAGCCTGGAAGACGCCGCAGGCAGCCGTCGCAGCCGAGCCCCTGTTCTTCACACTGCCGTCCGCGAGGTGCCCTGCGGGTGTGCAGGTGGGGCAGGAGGGATCCGTGCGCACACGTGCAGCAGGGCTGGGACAGGTTCGGCTGGGTAGGTCAGGGCTGCAGGAGACCTCTGATCCGCCTGTGTGTCCCCATCCCCGGACCACCCAAGTCCACCCCGCAGTCAGGCTGGCCACTTCATTTATTCAAGGCTGGAGAACCAGTAGAGTCCAGCTGGAGTGAGACGGCTCACCCTGGAGTCACCAGTTTGGGGGGTTAGGACGGCCCTTGTTTGGGAGATCTGTGTGTGGCTGAATTGCCTGTCCCTGTAAGGGAAGTAGAGGACTCTGGCTGGCAGCTTCCTGTGTCGCTGGGATGACTGTGCCGAGCTCATGTCTGTAGACGTTCCTGGCCTCCTGGGGAGAACACCGCGGCAGATCAGATACTCAGTGTGATTCCTGTGAGCATCATGCCGTGCTGGGCTCTGCAAGCACTGTTGACAGGGGCTTGCAGGAGGGTCCCCAGCGGCCCTGGTGGCGAGGTGGTGGGGCCCGAGGGCCGAGGCCACACTGCCAGTCTGGGCGCCGGCACACCTCGACTTACTGTTGTGCCCGCGCTCTCTTGGGCCAAGAGAGGTCTGTGCCCTGCCCAGCCCGCACGGACAGTGAGGCGTCAGGGCTCCAGACGGAATGTGTCCCGGAGCCCGAATCGAGACCCCTTTTCCTCCCACCAGGCACAGAACCACGTGCGGAGGCAGCAGCGAGGCGAGAAAGCTGCTCTGAATGACAGCTGTGTTGGCTCTGGGTGGCACCCTTCTTCCCCTCTGGTGGCTCAGCACCCCTGGGAATGCCCGTTTCCCAGTGGGAAGGGTGAGGTGCCGTGGGCGTTGCCCCGACTGGGGCTCTCAGGAGTGCGTAATCTCTTCCGTGACATCCCCTTGCTCTCCTGTCATGTACCATCCATGTGGGGCCGGGCCGGGTGCAGGCTGAGGTTGCCCCAGCAGGGAAGCAGCCTGCGCCGGCCCCGTAGTCTGCCCTGCTGAGCGGCGACACGACGGCTGTGCTCAGCCAGACTGCCCGGAAGGCTGCGGCTCCGGTGGGTATTTGCCCGGTGTCCGCAGGCCTGCTCCCCTCCACCTGCGGCTCTGGGCGTGTGGGGAGAGAGGACGCGGCTCAGGTGGGCTGCCGTCATCGCACCTGGATGTAATGGATTCGCTCATTCGGAAGGAATTGTTAACCCCTGCTCTGGGGCAAAGAAAAGGGCCTTCCTGAGGGCAGGTGAGATTTGCCCACAGGGAACTCGGACACCAGGCAGGATGTGATGCAGCTGAAAGGACAAGCTGGGCAAGGATCAGGCCAGCCGGGGAAGACTGTGTGGAGTGAGCAGCATTAGAAACGGGCTGATAGAAGGATAGCTAGAAGGGCTTATGGTATGACTTCCCTACATTTCCATAATATGTTATAGTTTATTGTGGGTTTTGTTATAGACAGTGACTTATTGGGTCGTCCCAAGCACTCTGAATCAGAAAGGGCGTTCGTTTTGGTTGGAAGAGAACGGGGCTGGGGGTGCAGGGCGGGTGCGGGGGATGGGGTGGGGTGTTCCGGAGGGAGGGAGAGTGCGGAGAGCGGGGAGAAGACCAGGTTGCCCAAAGGCAGTAGCGATTAAGAGCAACTGCTTCAGAATCCGGCAGAGAAAAGTTTGCATCCAGGCTTCACATTTCTTTCTTTTCTTATTTTACTTTGCTTTTTTTTTTTTGAGACAGAGTCTCATTCTGTTGCCCTGGCTAGAGTGCCGTGGCGTCAGCCTAGCTCACAGCAACCTCAAACTCCTGGGCTCAAGTAATCCTGCTGCCTCAGCCTCCCAAGTAGCTGGGACTACAGGCATGCGCCACCATGCCTGGATAATTTTTTCTGTTTTTGGTAGAGACGGGGTCTGGCTCTTGCTCAGGCTGGTCTCAAACTCCTGAGCTAAATGGTCCACACGCCTCGGCCTCCAAGAGTGCTAGGATTACAGGCGTGAGCCACCACACCCAGCGAACTCTCGCTTTTTTTAAAAAATTTATTTTTTTACTGGTATATAATAGATGAACATGTTTTTGGGGTACTTGTGACAACTTGATACATTTATAGACCACATAAAGATCAAATCAGGGCTATTGGGTTAGTCATCACCTTAAATATTTATCTTTTCTTTATGCTGGGAACATTCAAATTATTCACTTCCAGCTATTTTGAAGTGTCTGATAGATTAATGTTAACTATAGTCACTCTCCTGATCTATTGAATACCAGGTCTCATTTCTTCTATCTAACTGTGTATTTGCATCCATTAATCAACCTCTCGTAGCTGTGTGAGGTTTGAGAAGGTCACTCAACGTCTTGGTGAGTCGGTGCCTTCATTTATAAATAAGAATAGTAAAAGCAGTTCGTTAGGGTGGTCATGGGACTGAAATGAAATCATGAAGGCAGTGTAGAATGTGACACTCAGTAAGAGCCCAAAGGGTGCAACTCTTCATTCCACTAAATAGACCTCTGGCGTCCGAGTCATGTAGCAGGAGATACAGCTGGAAAGACAGACACGCGTTCCCATGTCTGGCAGCTGGTAGGCAAAAAGATGTCTTAGTTTGAGAACCCCCAGCAGCCAGGAAAGGGCATGTACTAAGCCAGCAACCACTGTGGGACAACCAGAGTTGAATCCCTGCAGGAGACTCTGGGAAGTGGTGTAGAACTAAGGCTTTAGGGCTGTCCCACCAGAGGGATCAGCAGGCAAGAGTCTGGGGTGTTTGCCCACCATCCCCCTAGGAGGGCTGCTCCTGGGGGTGTTCAGTCCCAGGCACTTGGCCCGCCCTGGAGAGAGCCTTCAGGAGGGGAGGTGCAGCTGCTGGCCACTGCACGCTCACTAGCATCATGGAGTGAGAGGGTCCAGGGGCCATCAGTGGGCACACACACTGTCGGCTTGGGAAGATTCCCAGTGTCTCATCCAACCCCTGCCTGTCCAGATTTTCCTGCTAGCCATTGGCATGTTTATTTCCTAGGGAATCAGCAATGCTAGCTTCCCTTCATTTCCTCTGTGGTCTTGGGCCTTGTAGGTTCGAGGCTCTTTTTGCCAAAACCAGAGCCATGGATCACCGTCAGCCTCTTGGAGACACAGGTGTGGATGATCTCCTTGGCAGCGTCCTCCTCTCCTGGCAGGTGCAGACACAACTGCAGGGGGCGTTGTGAGGAGGGGGCTGGACTGGAGACTTGGAGGCAGCCCCCAAGGAATTCTGGGCCAGGGACAGATCTGGGGCCCACCTGGCCATACCCCAAGATGAGCAGGAATGAATCTCTTAGCCAAAAGGGCACCTTTAGCTCCGTAACCTCCCCAAATAACAGTCCAGAGAAGGGCTGAGTACGGGACAGCTTCCAGTAACCCCGACCCACTCTTTGGGTCCTCTGAGGTTCTGCTGTGGTGAGTGGGGCATTCTGTCAGTGGCTGCCAACTGTGATTCAGACTGCACAGTGTGCTGAGGGTGGGGGGAGCCCTTTCTCCCGAGGGTGATGATGAATGACTGAAGGGGAGGCGGGGAGAGAAAGCCAGTGAAGTGGGGAGACGGCATAAGGAAGTGCAGTTGGCAGCAACGGAGACCAGGCTGGTGGAGAAGAAAAGTTCCCCTCTGGCTCCTGCTCATGGTGATACTAGCCAGGAGAGGACCTGGGAGGGGAGAAACAAGGAAGACCGAGGAGGGCTCGTGCAGGTTTTGGGCAGCAATGGTCACCTGGGAGCAGCCATTCCGGGGTGTTTGGGCATGCTAGTCTGTGAGCCCCTGACTGTCTTCAGATGCAAATAGATGACACGTTCCGGCCTGGGTGTCGTCCCTGATCAGGAATCCAGACCTTTTAGAAGGGCGCTATCTTTTAGAAAGGAATGAGAGGGAATGGAAGAGAGTCAGAGTGATTTAGAGCATCATTCGGATGCATCTCATAAAGCTGCTCTCTATAAGAAGAGCTTTGTGTGCCCTGTGCAAATGTTTATTCCAGGGGCAAAAAAAAAAGAGCCCCTCATGAGGAGACCTGATGGACCCACTGAGTAGAGATGCTCTAGGTTGACAGCCAGGCTGGGCAGGTGGGGACTGAGGGGAGGCTTCCGGCTATCACGTCCTTCCTCGTGGGGAGAGCAGCTGGACGTGAGTGAGCTCAGTAGCCAGAGGCCCATGCATGGCGCTCGATAATGCCACTCATTTATTCACTGTTCACAGTGAGGGAAGCCTGCAGTGGCAGGCCTTGAGAGGGGGAATGCCTGCAGGGGTCGGGGCCAAAGGCTGGGCTTCCCCAAGTGTTGGGGCTGGAGCAGAGGCACCGCCTTGACCTTGAGGTTTCCATCCCTCCCCCAATCCCCAATGCAGAGGGTCAGTCTCCAGGGGCTGTGCTCACCCAGGCTGCCTAACAGAGAGCTGGTTAGAGTCTTTGCTGCTGCATACTCCTGTCCTGCCCCCCCCCCCCACGGGATTCCCCAGATGGTGCCTCGGGCCTCTCTTTGGTAGTTTGGATGACATCTTTCAGGAGATTAAAAGTTCTTGCCCAAGGGGGAAGCTGACAGTTCTGGGAAGGAGCCCTCCTGCCGTGTCCACACCATGTTTCCTGAGGGCATTTTAGGAGCTGTGTACCCTGCCTGGCACTGGGGACGCTGAGATAAAAGACAAGGTCTCTGCCCCAAGGCTCCGGAGTCTCGTGGAGGAGACAGACATGCCAGAGAGTACCAGACAGCATCAGTGTCCCGCGAGAGGCACAGGCTCCGTTAGAGCTGACACTTGCCAGCGTGCACCAGCTGAGGCCAGGAGGTTGTGAAAACAGTGAACCACGTCTATAGCAGTGGGAAAATACCTGCTGTCTGAGCCCCCTGAGTGACAACACCCAATATTCCAGGCAACCGGCTCCTCCCCTGGCACCTCCTTGTCCCTCCTGCCCCCACGGCCTTCCAGGAGCTAAGGATCAGTGCTGGCCCAGGAGGGGGCCTTGGGAGCCCAATCCAGCCCTTTGCTGCCCACTTGCTTCTGGCTCTGAGCTCTACCAGGTGTCACCTGTTTCAAATATCAACCCTGGTTCTGTGGCGGAGAGCACGGCAGAGGGGTTTGGGGCCGAGGAGGGCTCGTAGAAAGAAAGTGGGGGCATCTGAGCTGTTGCGAAGGGTGAGACTCTGAGGGGCGTGTGCCAGTCAGCAGCTTCCCATTCTGTGCTTCTCTGACCCTTGGCATTGAGCCCCAGCCCTGCCCCCCGCCGTGGACAGCTCTTCTCCACCGCAGGAGGGAGCCGCCCGGGTCCCAGTTTCCAGAGGAAGCTGCTGGGACTCCCTGGGGTGGGGGTCCTGAGGGCAGCACCGAGCACGAGCACGGGGCAGGAGGGGTGCGAACAAAACAGACAGAACTCAACTGCCTTTGTCGTGGGGGAATTTACGCTCTCGTGAGTGAAGCCGGGCAGATAATGCCTGGACATACAGGTGACAGGATTACGTATGTACATCGGCAGCCGCCTAGAAAACCCCCCCCAGTAGTGGGAGGGTGAGGCTGGGATCACTGAGTGATGGGACTGGGTGGCGATGGTTTGTTAAGAGCTTAGTGGAAAAGGAAGACGCTGCGTGTCGTGTCGGAAGCTGGAAGGAGACACTGAGTACCCGGGGGCTGGCGGGAGAGGAACGGTGGCTCGGAGGAGGCGGAAGCGAACCGGATCTTGGCAGCCAGGGCTTGCTTTGGCTACTTGGCAAGTGCAGGCTGGGTTACCACAGGAGGAGGGCGCAGTGGGTAGAGGTGGGGAGGGGGTATCTGGGGAAGGTCTCGGGCCACACACGTGTCACTGCAGCTACGGGCGGGCTCACCTTCTGTGCCTGCCGTGGGGGCTCCAGTCCCTGACCCCAGTCCCTGCACAATCTGGAGACTGCTTTTCTTTTTGGAGAGGAAAATACACTTTCTTTGAGCCCTGGCCTCTTTCAGGCAATGCGCTTGCTGGGTCTTTTGCAGGCACTGTCGTAGTTCATAGCCATGATGCCTCCATGAGGTCGCTGTTACTCTCTCTATTTTACAGGTGAGGAAACTGAGGCCATGGGAGGTTACCCAGCTTGTCGGTGACAGGCTGGCGAGTGAAGCCCAGTGGTGACTGACTGCACAGCCATTAGTTTTTCGCTACACCCAATGGCTTCCAAAAGTCCAGGGGAGATGGCAAGACGAGGCCCAGCAGGCAGACTTCTCTGTCGACGTGAGCATGCCTCCCTGGAGCAGCTCGAGTTTTTATTTTCTTTGAGAGAAAGACGAGGGGCTACAGGGAGGTGAGATGTAGGGATGGGGGTGCGAGAGTCACGAGAGCCATTTACACAGGTCCCATTAGCAATTCCCCTCTCCTCTCAGCTTCCATCTGGATTTGAGCCTCAGAGAGGAGACTCAGTAGTGCAGTTGGTAGGCCGTGGGGAACAGAGGAAAAGTGGCTTCTGTTCTCAAAGGGTCTCTAGCTCTTTGTACACTCCTTTCTCCTCGGTTGCTGGTTTCCTGCAGGGTTAAGGCTTCCTAATAGAAGTTTTGGTTTGGCGTGAGAGGCATTTGAGAGCCATGGGGGTCTGGAGCCTGTGGGGGACACAATCAATGCCATCTTTGAAAAAAACGGAGCCTGGAACGGGCTAGAACATACAGACTGAAAGCTGAAAGGCTTGCTGGGAGGTCCTTGTACACTTCTGAGGCTTCCTCAGATTGGGGCTGTAGAAATAACAAGACAGGGGAAATCACTAGGAATATCAGGAAGGAGGGCTTGATGGGACTTGAATCTAAGAAGGAGAAAGATGTCAGAGACCTCTTGGGTAGCTATGGTTTACAGATGGTACATTCCCTGCTGCATACGGAAGTATGCTCTGCCCATGCTAGACATCACTAATAGATGCTCAGCCGTGGACTTCCCCTAAACACGGCGGTCTGCATCAGTGCCTGCCCGCCCGCTGGTACTGTGCGCAACTTGAAATCAACTCGCCACGTCTGCTGTAGTGTCAGGTCAGGAGCACTCAGAGGAGGAGTTTGGGGAAGCCCAAGAGGGCAGAGGAGCTGTTCTGTCCATGTTTGCTCTTAGGAGTCGGAGGATACCTGCTGTGAGAACAAGAGCCACAGGACAGGGGAGAGGGTAGGCGTCAAGGGCAGAGCTGTAGAGCTGGAATTAATCTCCAATTAGGCAGTGATGGGAGTCATGTGAGTAGAGAGAGGCCTCTGGAGAGGGTGAATCTACAGGAAAAAGAACAGATGGTTTATTGCCAGAGGAAAGCAAGCCGGTCGTGATGCCTGAGCAGAGAGAAAAGTTCACAAGAACGAAAACTGAACTTGGATTCCCCACACTTGGATGAGGAAGGCCATCCCTGCAGCTCCTTCAGCGGAACTCTCTGGAACCTTCTTAAATTCCAGAGCTGGTTTCTTTACAGATTACGAGGGTGTCAATCCGTGTTGCTTCCTTCCAGTGCTGGGGTCGTTAGAGGAGCTGGCCTTCGGGTCCCTCTGCACAGCCTACCTCCACCTGTCCTCCTCCACCCATGGCTTTCTCTTCTCTGTGGCTTGACCACATCCCGGCTCCCATGCGTGGAGGAGAGTGCCAGGCACCCCCAGTGTGATCTTGTCTTCCTGACGGCTACCTTGACTAATCACTCTGACACCCTCAGGTTCCGGGATAATTATTCCCGCAAAGTCAAGGACTCCCTTTCCTCCCAGTGACCTGGAATTACCCTCTAACGATGTAAATGCCCCAGGCTTTTCTGCATTAACTTTGAGGCAGCATTGCAGTGAGAAAATCTACCCTTTTAATAGGGGAAAATATTGCTCTCGTAAGTCTTTATGCAGTGCACTTGAGCTTAATGCTCACTCACCAGCTCGCCTTTATAACTTCCATATTGAGTGAATTAAGTTCTCCGTGTGGGTAGTTATTAAAGAAGTGATAAGTGCTTTATAATTCAGTAAAGGGTGGTCTGGCCATTTCATATTTTCCTAAGGAAATTGGCCACCCGAAGGGCAGTACTCTCAGAACTCCGGAGGCCGGCTGATGTTAGGCACAGAGCTCGCACTATTGGATTACTTTCAAGCCAGCTGCTCAGACCTGGAGCAGACGACTCCTTACTCTTTCTGCTCCGAGACCCATTGGAGAGTAAGGGTCAAAACCAATGTCTCTCTCTCTCTCTCTGCCTGACGCAGCCCCTACTCTCGATCAAAGACCTTCATTTTCTCTCCTGGTTCAAAGCTGAGATGTCTAGTAGAGACCAGAAGTTTTATAATCAACATGGATTGATTCTCTGCTATAGACAGGAGGAGACTTTCTCCTGGGGGCCACAAGAGATCCAAACCCCTGACCCTAATCCCATGGGCACAGCTTGATTCTTTATATCTTAGACTCTTCAAGTGGTTGAAGACAGTGCTGTTCCCATCAAGGCTTTGGCAGTCATAGCTTTTCCATGATTTTCTGCAAGGTCACAGTGTCCTGAGGAGGGACAGTCATTTATTAATTTGTGCATTTAAATTTTCCACCACCAGGAACTGGAATGAGTGTTGTAGACACAAATATCTACAGCAGACAGGCTGCCTGCCTTCTTGCATGGAGCTTGCGTTCCATTAGGAGAGAGATGCAATAAACAAGTAAACACAAAGATGACATAATTAGAGGATTTGACGAGTGACAGGAAGGAAATTTCTAGAGCAGCATTTCTCAAGCTTGGCGCTATTGATATTTTGGATCGGATAATTCTTTGTTGTGGTGGGGGGGCTCTCCTGTGCATTGTAGGGTACTAATAATGTCTCTTGCCTCTACCCACTAGGTGCCAGTGGCACTGCCCCAATAGTGACAGTCAGAAATGTCTCCAGACAATGTCAATGTCCTCTGGGGGGGGGGGGGCACAACCCGCCCTGGACTTGAGAACTATTGATCTAGAGGAAGGTTCAGAGAATGGCTCTAGCGAGGTTGTTCAGGGAAGGCTTCTCTGAGGAGGTGACATCTTAGAAGAATCCTTGATTGGATTCGCCAACGTGGAAGTCACCGGCGACCTTGACAATGTAGTTTCAGCAGAGCGGTGGGGACAGAAGACAAATTGGGGTGGAGAATCAAAGGGAGATGAAGCAGTAGGGCCTGCTAGCGTAGAAAATTCTTGTGAGACCGTTAGCTGTAATGAGGTGCAGAGACACGAGTTGGTGGCTGGAGGACATGGAGTCAAGGAGACTGGTTTGTTCCCAGATGGGCTCTGCAGGAACAAGTTTGTATATTGATGGAAAGATGCAGTCTCGAGAGAGAGAGGGCACAGGGAAGAGGAGGAGAACAAATGAATGAGTTCTTGAGAAGGCAAGGGGTTGAGGGCAGGGAGGAAGGTCTGCACGGGAGCTGCTAGGCAGTTACATGCTTATGTTCTAATGTTGATCTTTAGGGGGTTCATTCATTCATTTGCTTGTCACTGAGCATTTGCACAGCTCTGGCAGCACAAACTCCTGCCTGCTGCCCTTAGAAAACGTGTGCTTTGGTGAAGGCCAGAGTCATGCAGGGAAGAGAAAGGTGGAAAAGACATGCCAAGGTGCCAGGGGCACTCCTGCCTCCTCCTTGTTTGGAGCGAGGGGGTTTCACCTGCTTCCCTGCTCCGGACCCTGCTAGTGGCAGCAGGCTGAGACCTGGTCCTGGGAGGGAGCCGTGTGTGTGTGGCTCTCCAGACCCTCAGGATCCCTTTCCCCTGGGTGCTGGGCCCCGTAGTGATGTCCCCGGGACGCCTGTCCCTGACTGGGATGTTCAGTGGTGTGCTCCAGGCCACATCCCTCCTCGGCGATCAAGTTCGGGGTGCCTGCGAGGTTGGACCAGGGCTCTGGGCTGTTCAGGGGTGCAGGTGCCGAGTGTGGGGATCGCCCGGCAGTGAGCTGGGCCAGCTGGGTGGCCACTTAGCACCGACCTGCATGACTTCCCAGGTACGTACTTGCCCTGGGGTGGCTGGTCCTGTTGGAGATTCTGGGGGTGAGCAGGTGGTGGGTAAGACAGAAATGATCCCTGTTCCCTGCATTATAGCTCTAGTGTGGGGACACTAATGACAAACACATAATCAAATAAGACAATTATAGAAGGCTATTAAGGGCTGTGAAGGGCATACACAGGGGCTGTGCTGAGAGCAACTGCAGGGGGAAGGAGGGAGCTGCTGACACAGGGGCCCAGGGCAGGCTCCTCTGAGAAGGTGACGTTTGGGTGGAAACCTGAGGGATCGGAAGGACTGGGGAAGAGAGCTTCATGTAGAAGGTCCGGTTGGGAAGAAGCCTGCGTGTTTAAGGACCAGAACGCAGGCCCGAGTAGCTGGAGCCCATGAAACAAGGGGGTTGTGTTCATTGAGGGGCCATAGGGGCAGCCGGTGGCCAACTCAGGCAGGACCTTTGGATTTTATCATCATGGCAAAGGGAAGCCGTTTGAGGGTTTCAAGCAGGGGAGGCTATGCTGGCAGCAATGTAGTTTGTTGAAGGAGGAGAGGGAAGGCAGGGAGGCCAGTTAGGAGGGGACGGTTGTCCTCCAGGTAGAGGTGGTGGTCGCCAGGAGTGCTGACGTGTGGGCAAGCTGGGGTGGCCATCCAGCGCCAGACGGGCAGTGGCAGTGACAGTGGAGAGAAGCAGATGGCTGGGGAGGGGCCAGGCAGTGTGGCCACAGGCTGGGGTTCAAGCTCTACAGCCTAGACCCCCCAGTGTACAGGCTGAGCTCCCAGGGGAAACCCCGCTTTCTCGAGTTAGGCCTTTTCTTAGGGCGCTGGCAGAGGGCGTGTGCCCTTGATCTTTGCTCTGTCAGGAGACCCAGCATCTCTGCACCTGAAGAGCACAGGTGTGCGCAGGAGCAGTCTTCGTTCCTGGCACAAGCTTTGGAATTGATCAGGAAGCCGGCACAGATGCTGTCGTCTCTCATCTGCTTGCTGCACGATCTGATCTGAATGTTCCTTTCAGCGGTCCCGGGGGGGTCCCAGATGCGAGGCTGGTTCACCGAGGTCCTTGATGCACAGCTGCTTGTAGGCTTGTACGCTAGCGTGCTGGCATGCGGGGGTCCTCAGCCCGAGCTGCAACCCCCTCCTGCTCCTGGGCCCCCAGGCTCTTGGGTCTGGCTCTCCAGACATCTAGTACCACCCCCCGGAACAGCTGTCATGGGAGGGAGATCTGGGTGACTTGGCTGGCATGATCGGATTGGGCTCCTCCCCCGTCCCCTTGGTGCCTGAGCACCACGGAGCTGTTGCTCCAGACGGTTTGTTTATAATGCTAAACATATCAGATAATTGAAAGCTAATGCTGCTGTCTGGATCACTAGACATAATACGCCTGGATAACAAATCAATTTCCTCATTGCCCTACAAGGCTTCGGAGTCAAATGCACTGCACATTTCGTGAGTGCATGCATGTGCACACAAGCACGCTCGCGCTCGCGTGTGCTCCAACGCTGACTTGTTAGGAAATGGAATTCCAAGCTGGTTTCCCAGGCACCCACTGGAGAGACAGGACAACTGTATGCAATCTTGTGTTTTTTTTTTTTTTTTTTTTTTTTAGCTCTGTACAGGAAAGAGTGGGATACTCATATATAAAAAACATCAGAGAAACATTAGTTTCCATTGGCTCCTGCTAGGATGTACCTGCAAGCATACTGAACATAGTGTTAGTGGTGTACACTTAGGTACTGCTATGTGAGTGTGAATTATGACTGCACCTTTAGAAAGCTTCACTTATTTGGTAACCTCAGTTATCCAGAAGGGAGGTACAAAAACAAGGTAGTAAGAAAACAAGGGCAAATAGCTACTATTTATATGTGTGAGTGTGTGTATGCATTTTTTCATGTTCCCTTAGATCCTAGGTACTCTTACATAGCACACAATTCTAAGAATAACAGTGGAATCAGCTATTTATTGCTCCGTGCATCTACGCTGAATCGAGGACTTAGGCATTACCTCCTCTAACCCTTGTCGCAACCCCGTCCTATGGGGAAACCGAGGATGGGAGAGGCTTGTGTAACTGGCCCAGGGGCATCTGGCTTCCAGCGCTAGAGCTTGTGTCCTCTCTAGATCACCTGCCTCCAGGTGCCAGCGCCTAACCACCGTGCTCCAGGAGGCTACAGAGGAGACTGGTCCCAGCACATGGGGAGGGAGAGGGCCCTGGGGCAGCTGCTCAAGAGGTGATGGCCCACGGCCTGATATCACAGAAAGGAAATTGTTAAAAACGGATGCAACAACCGTTAGAATCAGAAATCCTATTAGTGTAGGCAGGTTGGGGTAGAGGTGCAAGTTCTGCACACTTCAGGAGTTTCTGAGGGCTTTGCTGTGCGACAGCCCAGCAGACTAGATAGGCTGGTCATGATGCTGTGGGGTCACCAAGGAAGCGTGAATCACGTTCTGTTTACTCTGCTTAAAAAGGCAAGGAGGTGCATAATGCACTTTAGGGGCAAAAAGGAGCATGCAGCAAGGAAGCTGCAAATGCAAAGGTTTTGCATTTAAATTTAGTTGTCTGGAAAATTTGGTTTATGAAGAACAGCTCGTTAATAGCAGTGAGAAGTCACAGTGAAAATAGCAATCTGACAGCAAAGAAGAGAAAAGCTCGGAAAAAGGCGGCAGTACTGGGCCTGCCGTGTCCCACAGAAGGAAGGATGTGCCTACGTCCCACCGAGAAGCCCCGGTCCTGCTAAGTGCCCACATGGCCAAGGGTTCTGGCCCTCCTGTGGGCTTCCTCAACCACCTTAGCCTTCTAGGGTGAGATGCCAGTGGATGCCTTAGTGTTCTAGAGGTTTCTGTGTAGAGGAGATATAAACATTAAAAATTAAGTATTAGAGGTATAAACAACTCGTAAACATAATCACATGACATGTTTTTAATTAAATATGGACCACACAGTCTGCACCATCTAATTTTTAGATGCTCAGAGATTGCCAATTCATTTTCGTATTGGCCTGAGCAAAACAGAAGGAGGAAGACAAAGCTATGGTACAAGAGCGTAATCTAATTCATTGTAGCGTGCACAAAGGACTTTTGTATTCTCCGTGAATGTGTCCATTAATATTCAATTTATACCATGTCTCATTCCAAAAATGGGTGGGAAGCAGCTGTCTGTGGTCTTGGGTCTCCGAGACTCGGTGTTGCTATTGTGAATCATGGAGAGTGGCTGTTTCAGACAGTTTTTCTAATATTTCTGAAGAGACTCTGCATGGCCGTCCCTGGACTCTATTCCTCCCAAGCCCACCGGCAGCATCCTGAGATCTTGACGGCAGAAGTCCACCATGAGCGCACTGAGGTTTTGGAGCTGCAGTCCTAAGCCGGCTGTGGCTCGGGAGGTCAACGTTGTTGTGTATTGTGCCTCACTGCCTTCTCCTTTCTGGAAAAGAGATACCTATTAGCTCTTGGCACAGCAGAGGTTCTGTGGTGTCGTGGAAGGGCAGTCGCCAGGGGGTAGGGGACAGGGTATTGAGCTCACTCTCTGGATAAAGCATTTTACATTTCTTTAAAATGTAATGAAGAGGAATGAAGGGGAATGAAGAGGCATGAGAAATCCAGGAGAGAAACTTCCAGTGGAGGAAAAAAAGGCTCTTGGCCGGTGGATTCCAGCCAGAGCTGGTGGGAAGAGACCGGTCTTGCTTCTCAAACATGTAGCCTGGCTTGGACCATAGTCCAGTGGGCCAAAGAGCCCCTCATTCCCTCTCCAGTAATGCCTTTGACTTGAGAGGGTCCTGGGAGCCTTGGCTTTCAATTTCTCTCTCTCCCCTGGACTGAGCGACCTCGAGGAAGACCTTTTTGTTTTGGCCTCAGGCCTTGTATTGTTTGCCACAAAGCAGTCATTTTCAAAATTGATGTTGTTCTGTGTCATGGGACTCTTGCTTCAATGGCAGTCTTAGGCAGAAGCTTTATATAATAAAGGGAGGTTTTTGGTCTCAGTACTGTGGATGTTTGGGGCCGGTAACCCCTTGTGGCAGGGAGCTGTCCTGTGCATGGTTGGATGTTTAGCAGCGTCCTTGGCCTCTGCCCCACTGTAAGCTAGTGTCACTCTCTTTCCCCAGTTGTGACAACCAAAAATGTCTCTAGGCTCAGTCAAATGTCCACTGGGGGCAAAATTGCCTCCCTTTGAGAACTGCTGTATTAAGAGACTAAAGTGGAGGTAATTTATTTAAGGCAGGGCTGGGAGCCTGGAGCACCACCCTGCGCCCTCCCTCTACTCTGTCCCCTCCCTGTTCCTGATTGAAGCAGGGACACCCAGATTGAGAGCAGGGCCACAGGTCCCCGTGGGAGTCGCCGCCGCCACGCACCCCACAGAACTGCGAAGGCCTGCCGACCGGTCCTTCACCCCCACAGTGGGAGTGGGTGTGTGAGACGCCTTGGCAGGGATGAGCCCGTCCTGCCTGTTGTCCTGGAGCGGAACAATCCGCCACCACCCCACTCAGGGGTCAGGCGCCTGACCGTCCTTTAGAAATGCGTTGTCACTGATGGCTTTTCAAATGGCAAAACAAATGCTCGATGGATGGAAACAGGGTGGACGACCCAGAGGAGCTACAGAAAAGGTGAAGCCACGTGTGATCACACGGGGTCCAGTAGCCACCCTTAGCAAAAGCAACCCACACCGCTCTCCTACTTTGTCTTATTTATTATGCCTTTTAGAGCCTGCCTTTTCCGCTTAAACTCGTGGCCTCCCTAATATAGCTCAAACCAGCCAGCAGAGTAACCATCGCTGACCCTCCCCACCCCCCTGGTCCGGTACCAAGTGGTGAGTCACTGGAGAGCTTGGCAGGCCCCCGGCCGGCGGCGTCTGCAAATGTCAGGGCTGCACCTTCACCGTCCTGCTCCTCCTGGGAACCTGCTCTCACGTGGCGTCTGCGCATTCGCTGAATCTGTTTATAAATTTCTGCTGGAATGGTTTTCCTGGAGGTCATGAGTGACAGGTTTCCTACCCCTGCACCCTTCTGCCACATGGGGATTTTATCAATGATTGCTGAAAAATGACAACTTCCAGCAGAAGCCTGATGCCGTTTTTAGCTTGAAAACTGAGAAAAGACTGCTCAGCCTCTGCAAGGCACAGAGGGAAAAATAGCACAGCCGGAGCTGCCTGGGGACTTATGTGTGCCCCGCACTGCCGTGGGGGCTCCTCACATGGCTTTCAATCATCACGTCATTCTCAGAAGGCAGATAAGTTCTCATCCCCATTTGGAAGATGAAAAATCTAAGGCACAGACAGGTGAAGTCACCTGGACAGGGTCACACGGGTAGAGGTACGGGTGGGGCCAGGATATGCATCGTGGCCGCTGGCTCCAGGGCAGGGGTCAGTAACTCTTTTCTGTAAAGGACCAGGGAGTAAATATTTTAAGCTTTGTGGGCCGTATGGCCCATGGAGCACCTATTCAACTCTGTCGTCGTAGCTGAGAAGTAGCCATGGATGACAGTAAATGACCGGGTGTGAACATGGAAATTTGAATCTCATGTAGTTTTCACGAGCCACAAAGTAGGATTCTTCTTTTGATTTTTTTTAAAAATGTAAAAACTACACTTAGCTCTGAGGCCGTACGAAAGCAGGCAGAGGGCCGCCATTCCCTGGTCGCTGTTCCAGAGCTCTGATTCCTAAGCACACTCCTGCACGGTGGCTGTGAAAATGCCATTCCCTGGTTTAGGAAAACTCGGACCCGTCCAACAGAGGAAGTGGTGGCCGTGATCCTGTTAGCAGAGGACTCTGTGCGGCAAGGAGCTCATTCGTTTCCCTGCCACACACAGCTCGGTGTGCCCATGCGTCGGGGAAGGGTCAATCTGTGGGCATACGGACGTGGGGGCTGAGAAAGGTAAAGTTTTAGAATGCAGTCGTGATTGACAGCTCAGCCGTAATCAGAACGAATTTATGGAATTCTGATGTGGGCTGAGGAAAAGGATTCCACTTATTTAAACAATTTGGTTCACAGTCACTTGTTGGGAGCAGATTGTTGCAGGGTGCCGGGCTCTGGTTAACAAAAGGTACTCCGTACAAACACTGTAGTCTCCTTGGTAATTTACCAGTGGCCCAGGGAACACACTGGGGGACCCAGTGGCACAGGTAGTTCTGCTCCTTCTGGCCTTCCTCTTCATCTGAAATGTTGCCAGGTCCCTGCCGTGGTGGGCCCAGACCACCCAAACTGACCTGGCGCTGTGAGGCTTCCAGGGAGAAGACTTTGGAATTGGAATCCAGTGCTAACCTGGCCACCTGGTCCATGTCCCCAGCAGATGCCGGTGTCTCTGGCTGCCCAGCGGGGGCTTCGGGAGAATGTTGTACAGAACAGGCTCTTTGCATCCCTTACCACTGTGCGGCTCTGAAACGCTTCCAGAGGCCCTGGCAGCCGCGGTCCCGCTGCCTTCCTGGCTCTGGCCCGGCTCGGTGGCAGATGGCAGAGCTACGGGTGTGGTGGGGCTGGTGAGGAGACGTCTGGGGAAGGTGGCTGTCACTTTTCTGGCCAGAGTGTGCCTTGGGTCGCTCTGTCCCAGGGTGAGCTGTCACCTCTCTGCACTCGTCACTAAGATGGTGCTTAGACGTTCTGGGCACCGAGCGAGAGTTAAGTCCTGGGAGAGCAGGGTGGGCAGTGGAAGGCCTTTTCCCGAGATCGTCCGGCGCTCCGTGGGCCAGCAGCCGTGTATGCATGGCCATCTGTTGCATGGCTTTAGAGCCGGGAAGGCCTCAGTAATCACCAGTCCAGTGGTTCTCCACCTGGGTGCCCCAAAAGCAACAGTGAGGGATGTGTGAGCCTGGTGTTTGGTCAATGTCAGAAGCACTAACAGAAATCAGGTCCATACCCCTGGCAAGCCTTCTTTTGCGAGCAGAACCTTCAAGTTTCTTTGCTTTGGGCTGGAATGTATGCATTGGGTGAATTAGCACTGGTTTGCGTCTGTTGATAAAAAGCTCTGGTTAACAGTGATTTATATCTTTGATTAATAAATCCGAGAAGATGAATTAATTAGTACTTAATAAATGTAGTGTGCTTGCTAGACACAAACCTCCTTAAACATGAGCTCTCTGGGGAGAAATTCTAAAAGGAGATCTTTGTGATGAAAAGGGGAAGAAACTGCTGATCTAGTGCGAGCTTCTCCTTTTACAAATGAAGAGATGAGAGGCCCAGAGAGGTGAAAGCGCTTGCTCAAAGTCACTGGCTGCTGAGGCCTCAGGTGAACTAGACTTTGGCTCCTTGAATACCAGACGCACATTCTTTCCACAAAACCTTGGGACCTGCCTGTCCTTAGATAGCCCCTCCCCTCCGGAGTCAGCACACCAGATCAAGCCGTTGGTTTTCTTGAGCTCGGGGCGGATTGGGCTGTGGTTGCCCCTGGTGGGTGCTCAGGCAGGGGTGTGTTTCTCCTCTGCTTCTCTAGCCAGAAGCCACGCCCGCTGGCATGCCACCCCTTCTTTTTTGTTAAAGTTACATCATTTGCATTGTCTTTCTCTGCAGGAGCTAAGAAAAAAAGAGCCCATCCTTAGGAAGTCCTAAATAGAAAAAAGAAAGAAAAGGAACAGGGGGAAACTGAGTCAGGAAGATGAGCAGGGAGATGGGGCTTCAGATCTTTAGAGAGCAGGGTCTTTCTGGAGCTGAGGGCCATACTAAATGCGATCCATGTGCCAGGCACCTGATCCAGTGTGTCCACTCCGTTCGCACAACGTCCCCGTCGGGCAGGTGGTGTGAATCCCACCCCACGGAGGAAGAAACTGAGGCTCGGAGATATCTGGGGACTTGGCAGAAGGCCTGGCTCGCATTTGCCCCATCCAGGATTCAAACCCAGGTCTCTGTGGCTGGAAAACCTGACCCTGCCTCTCCTCCTCCCCTGCAGACACATAGAGAACTGGCGCAGCCTGCACACGCTCAACGCCGTGGACATGGAGCTCTACACCGGCCTCCAAAAGCTGTGAGTGCGCCCAGCCATGGAGTGGCGTTTCCCGGTAGAAGGGGTGGGGCGAGGCGTCCCTGGTCACCTTCCTCGGGGCGGGGTGATGGGGCGGCCGTCTGTGCTTACCCCTGTTAGGGGCCTCTTTTGGTAGAGCTGGTACCACCTGCTTAGGAGACGTCAGGGGCTCCAAAAGCCATGTCTTCACTGCCCTGCATGTCACCCCAGCCAGAGAGGCAGGGGGGTGGTTGCCCCAAGGTAGGGTTCCAAGGAAGGCCCTGAAGCCAGGCCTGCGGGGCTGCGGTTCTCCCCTCAGCCCTGTGCTTGGCCACTGAGCGCCCAGGAGTGTGAGAGTCCCCAGCCCCTCCCCTGGGCTTCAGTGCTGGTGGCCCTGGGGGACTAGGGTGGGGAGAGGGAAAGGCACATGGTGCGCTCTAGCCCTGCCATCGCTGAGCCCGCGGGAGCCCCCATTCTCCCCGCTGCCAGCACTGCCCGCCACGTCCCAGCGTCCCGCAGAGCCCCCGGGGTGAGAGCCCCACGCCTCCACTGACACCCCCAGCGGGTGGTGGGTGGTGAAGAGACACACTCGACCCACAGGGCCAGCCGTGGCCTGACGTCCCTCAGCCTCAGCACAGAGCCCTGCTTGACCCTCTTTTCCTGTCTGCCAGGACCATCAAGAACTCAGGACTTCGGAGCATCCAGCCCAGAGCCTTTGCCAAGAACCCCCACTTGCGCTATATGTGAGTAGCTTGCCTGCGGGAGGGCGCGGCGGGAGAGGGCCCGGGCAGCGCGGCTGGAGGTCGCAGGTCCAGACCTGGCTTTGCCACTGGGTGTCTTTGTGCAAGTCCCTGAACTTTACCACTCAAAAGGAGGATTTTGGATTTGATGATCTGCAGAGTTCCTGTTAGAAAGAAAATTCTAGGACAGGGGTATGGGGGGAGGGTCTGCTGACTCCCAAGTTTGTTCACTTTCATGACAAAATTTGCAATTTCACGGGAATGTAAATGATAGGAGATTCCACTCATATGTAATATGAATCTACATTTCTGAGACCATGTGTAGGTTTATTAAGCGTGTGTGTTGTGTGTGTTCACACGCACGTGTGTTGGGGTCGCGGGTTGGAAGACAGAGAAAGCAGGACCAGACCAAACGGTATGTGTAAATAGAGTCTGGGTTCAATGGGGAAGAGCTCGGGGAAGAGCTCAGAGAATTGGAGACAGCTGGGTAAGGTCACACAGCTTTGTTTGGGACAAGCTGGAGGTCACATGGCTCCAGGTGGGGGTTCCTGTCTGTCTGTGCCTCCCTCTCCCAGTCTCCCCTGTCCCCACCACCTCACTTGTCCTGTTGGTAGAATGGCTCTGGCTGGATCTCGCAGAGTAGAGTCACAAGAGCTTGGTGCTTCCTCTCCCTGGCTAGTTTTGGGCCAATAGACCCTGGGAAGGACCATTTCCTGGGGAGAAGGTGGGCGTTCAGAGGAGATGCTACCCCACTGCACTCACAGGAGGATGCTTGCCACCTGGGACAACTCTTCTTCAAAGACGGTAGCTGTCTTGGACACCCGCTGGGCATGTTCCCAAAGAGCAGAGATTCTGCAGACCCTAGGTGGGGTAGGGTCTACTGCTTTTGGGGAGAAAATGGAGGAATGGTGTGCCTTGGACTAGTCTTTCCTTTGGCCACTTGAAACTTTTGCTGGTTGAGGCACTTTGAATTTGGCGATGGAAGGGCAGCCTGGCTGGACAGGAATCTCATGTGGGAGGCAGAGCATCCAGGGAAGTGGAGGGCAGGGAGGTGGGGAAAGGGAAGAGAGTGTCATGCATCGTGGAGCGGGAGTTGTTTCTCTTCTGAGCATCCCGGCCTCACCCCTGGGCCTGCGTGTGTTTTCCCAAGCACACAGTGAGCACTCGATAAATATTTATTTTATTGGTTATGGCCACCCCTGCTTTGTGCTGAACCTTCTTTCCTCCCCTCTGGAAATAGCAAGCTCTGTGGCCACCGCTCAGGTCTAGATATATCAGCTCCAGGGGCCTGAGACCTCCCTTTCAACTGCCTCATTTAGCTGTTGCCCCTTGCCCTGGCTGAACCTCTGTGGCGAGGTTCTCCTGATGTGTGTTCTTTGCAGCTGGAGGCATAGCTGGGACCAGAGGAGGGCCTTGGACCAGATGTTCCAGGTGTTTATTTTATTGGAGGTTTGAGTTTCCCTATAAAATATCCCAAGGGAAAAAGCTTTTGACATCTGAGAAGCCTCCTTTTCCACAGTAACTCATGCAAGGGTCGCAGAGCCAAATGCCCAGGGTGGACCAGGTGGGGAGAGTGGAGCCTGGGACCACTTGTCCCCTCCAAAGGGGCAGCCGGTAAGCAGTTCCAGCTGACTTCTGCCCTGTGGTGTGAGGCTCAGATGTGTTGTTTCAAGAAGATTTGGAAATCCAATGAAACCACTTAAGTTTTAAAGCTGGCAACTAAAAACAAGACCCTTAACTCCATGGGCCAAACGAAACCACTCTGTGGGCAGAATGTGGCCCATAGGATGCCATTTTGTGGTGTAGGGTCATATTTGGGGTGGGGGAGCCATCAATGTGGGAGAGCTGCTGTCTCTTGTGAGGTCAGGGGTTGGGGGCTGAGGCCCCAGAACCTTCTAGGGCGTGATGACACCACAGCTCTCAGGGAGATGGAGAGGGACCATCCGGTTTCCACAGACTCAGCAGTGGGAGCAGAGCTGCATCCTGGGCCACAGGTGTCTCCGAAGGGGTTGTCCCAGAACATGTCTTTGGCTTGCCTTTGAGATCCTTGGAAGGGGGCTGTGACCCACCCTGTCTTTTGGGACAGTCCGGAATCTGCTGGGTGGTAGTGGCGACAGAGGCTGGTGAGGCTTTGCAGGATGCCCGAGGCCTTGGGGGCTGGGGGTTCTGGTTGGAGTAGGGCCTGAGTATGACGTTGAACCTGCCCGTGAC
>VSMD01040215.1:0-34552 GCA_008750895.1 Mirza zaza
TTCTTTCGTCTTACAGCTCTTAGAAGGGCCTCTTTAGTTGATATTTTGGTCAGTCTGATGACTGCATGTCGTGACGTCTTCCTATTTGCATTGAATCTCCCAGGGGTCCTCTGAGCTTCTTGAACTTGTATATTGAGATTATTAGCAAGGCCTGGGAAATTTTCCTCTATTATATCTTCAAATAGCTTGTCCAACCCGTGAGTGTTTTCTTCTTCCCCTTCTGGTAACCCTATGACCCTCACATTAGGTTTCTTCACATAATCCCACAGCTCTTGTAGGCTTTGCTCTTTTCTCTTGTTTCTCGGCTCTATTTCTGTGACTGATTTATTTAATTAGAGGGTGTTATCTTCAATCTCTGAGATTCTTTCTTCTGTTTGGTCTACCCTGCTCTTGAGACTTTCCACTGTATTCTGTAGTTCCCTAACTTGATTCTTCATTTCCAGAAGTTCGGTTAAACTTTTCTTCATTGTGTCTATTTCTTTAGTGAACTTTTTTTCTAGATCCTGGAGGCTTTTTGTGGTTTATTTGTGCTGGTTTTTGAGTTGTTCTTGCAGGTCAGTGAGTGTTCTTATGGTCCACATACGAAATTCCTCTTCTGTCATTTTGGTTGCCTGATTTTGGTTGGTGTCGTTTCTAGGGGGCTGGGGCTCCACTTTGGGGTGAGTTTTCCGATTGGTTCTTCATATTTCCTGAGTTCCTTCGCTGATTTCTTCCCATGTCGATCAGTTGTTGTTTCTTTTCGTTAGGTTTTTGTTTGGGTATTCACATGCCTTGTTTAGTTTCTGAGCCGGTAGGTGGTGTCTGTGGGTGAGATTCGACCACTCCCTGTATAATGAATGAGTCAGTAGGTGTCGTGAAAAGGGTTTACAGGATGCTCTCCCTGTCAGTAGGTGGCGCTTGCTTGGAGGAACAGGCTATGCTGTTGTTTTTGTGTCCTGTTATCTGCTCTTGTTCCTGAAGAGAGAACTCTAGTGCCTCAGGTGGTGGGTGGGGCCCTGGGACTTCCAGGTATGTCCTTTTCTCTCCTTTAGTGAGGGCTGGTCTAGGAGAGAGTCTGGGCGGAGCTGAGTTGAGTAAGCCCACCCTCAGGCACCACCAATGTCATTAGCAGGGGTCAAAGTTCTGTTCTCTGCTTCCAGGCAAAGCTGACAGGGAGGGGCTGGAATGGCCCCTCTCAGTCAGAGAGTCTGTGTGTGGGGGTGGGGCTGTCCAAGACCCGCAGTCTGGAGCGGGCCTGGCCTCTTTCCACTGTCCCCAACTCCGCGGCTACTCCTGAGCCTCTGTCAGCAGGCCAGACCACACGCCACCAGGCCTCCCCTGGCTGTGATGCCGGCCAGGAGGTTCCCTGCGCAGGAACGCCACTTGGGCTGGGCGCACGGCCTCCCTTTGGGGGGAGGGTTGCCCTCTAGGACGCTGATCTACTCCTGAAGGCACACACACCTCAGCAGGCTGTTCAGGTATATCCCTTCTGTGCCCCGGGCAATGCGAGGCCTCGGTGCACGGGATGTGGTCTGCAGGTCTGACCTCTGGGTCCCAGAGTTCAAACTTTGTCCCCACCAGGGAGACGAGTGCCTGTCCCAATTCACCCACAGGGAGCCCAAGCTGGGTCTATGTCTCTCAACCTCAGGCTCTGCCCCGTTCTCCTGGGATCACCGTGCCAGCAGCACCTGGGAGGGCTAGCGGGCAGAGAGCTCATGGTCTGCGTTCCCCTTAGTCAGCTGTAGGGCCCCAAAAGGGAAGGTCCCGTTCCCTGGAGGTGCCTCCGCCTGGTGGCTATATTGTCTCTCTGTCTCTCTGGGCAGCCGCGGGTATGGTCACGGGAGGGGAGGAGGAAGCAATATGGCGTCTGCCGCGCGGCTCGGGTCTGTGCACACGGAGGTGCCCCGAGGGAGTTGGGAGCCTGGTGCCGCGTCCGCTACTGGCTTACCGCTCACTGGCGGCGGCCGTCGCTGGGCTGGTGTCCGCGGGTCCCTCCGCTTGCTGGGGAGCCCACCAGCAGTCCGGGATGCAGGGGAGGGGAAACGGCAGATCCACCTCCCCTTCCCGCTGGTCTCCGGCCTGCTCCAGGGGTCCCAGTTTCCAGTTCTCCTCCGCGACCTCCTCCCGTGGAGTCTCCCGTGGTCTCAGGTACTCCTCCTGCCGACCCTCATCCGATGTAGGCTCGTCTTCTTGCTTCTTTCTTCTAATTTCTGCTAGAATCTGTCTTTTCTTCAGAGACACTCTGTCTGGCGGTGTTTCTCATCCGCCATCTTCTGGGCTGGGTCAAAACTCGGAAGCTTTTTATATTACCTGTTTTTATGGCCTTATAGAACTAATGAACCAAATGAAAACTGAATCTCCATTCCACATCATATCCTTTATTTCTATTCAAGATATAATCTAGTCAAGGTAGTTTTAACTGTCCATATTTTTAAAGCCACATTCAAGGAAATCATGTCTTAACTAATTTTGGATATTGCCTCTCTTCCTCTTGTATATGAAACTCCAGCAGACTTAATACTGGCATCCATCATCTAGTCAAACTCTTCACATGTCCTTCAAACCAATCGATTTGGGATTCTCAAAATTTTCTGTGTTAATACAAGGAGGTGTAGAATTAGTAGATTCGACGAAGACCTGCTTTTTCCTTGCCACATTGGACTTCTAGACGCCATTTGGATTGTGATTAGAAGATGGGGAAGTGTAGATGTTTCTTGGCTTGAGTCTCTCAACAGTAGAGATGTAGAAGAGAGAGCGAGACCATGAGGAGACTGGCTGTCGACTGCAGGGCACTGCCAACTGCCTTGGTGGTGGCATTAGCTGGATTTGGGGGAGCCAAGGTACTCTGGGAGGAGTTACTTGAAACTGTTACAACAGATGTTTGATTTGAATAAATCTAAAATATATAAAAAGTTACACTGATAAATTTCCACGTGTACAACTACGTCCACATACACTCTTCCTATACAATTAAGGTAGGTAATATATGCTAAGATTGATCTTCTCCCATTGTCCTCTAACCCACATTATTAAATTCTGAATTACTGCTCAGTTCCACCAACGTCATTCTCTTCAGCTTCAAAACTACCTAGAGATGCCTAAAGAGTACAAGCAGCAACAAGAACAAATAAAAAAAGTTCTTGGATGACTATAACTCCCCAAAAGTATGACTGCTTTTCTTCATAAAGGAGTAAAGAACCAAGTTAACTAATTCAGTTTCTGAGATTTTATCAACTTACTGGCATTGCAATAAGGTTTCCTCTAGTTTCCCAGAAAGGGGGAGATTTTAAAGTTGCACAGAAAAAAAATGCACATTTTAAAACACTGCAATTGAGATTAATACTAGAATTAATTGGGTCACTGTCTATCCTGGATTTGTTAAGTAACTTTCACATGCCCGTTTAATATAGCCTTGGTAACTTAGCCTTTAACTTAAGGGGCTAGTAGGTATCTTATCTGCTCCCTTGAAATCTTGAAATTATAACCCTTCTCAAAAATGTTCACAATATTTGTTTTAAATTGAAAAAAAAGAGTTTTGGCTCAAGGCAGAATGACTTCATGGAAAACACCATGAAGTCTGAGTGACTTCACAAAAGATGAAGAGGTTTGGTGTTAAGTTTCACCAGCAGCAGCCTCACTGCCTGGTCACTAAGCTTTAGTGTTATGGCCAAGAACCAAGCTTCCCCCAGTGTCCCAGGGTCTGAGTGGCATCATTCACCACCAATTTTTCAAGCCACAAAATGCACAGTCCAGTGGGGCACGTGATAATCTCTCCTTTGTCATGGAACAAAGGCAGATCAGAGTTTTCAGCTCTCACTGTAAGGGAGGGTTTACAAGGGCTTCTGATTACAGGCAGGAGGGAGGATGTGGCACCAGGCAAGAGTCTGGGCCACATGTACATTTAGCTGCCTATTAATCCAAAGATAAAACCCCTCTACATCAGCACCCGCTCCTTTTGTTGCATAACCCATAAGGTCATTAAACAAATATTGACTAAAGAAATGTACAAATCCTATCCAGAATAGTCTATCAGCAAGAAAAAACATCTTAATCAAGTCAAATTTATTACTGGGCACCTACTGTGTGCAAGATTCAGCTTAACCTAAGGAAAATATTAATATGGTAATTTATTTAAAACAGGGTGCGTCTGTTTTGAATACCTGGTTTGGGATCCCTGAAAGTAACCTGTTCTTTATTCATACAAATAGGTTTGGTGCAGCAGGTGACTTTTTTGTTTACAGCACAATTGCTCAACCTGAGAATCTAAATGTCCTTTACACCAAGAACAAAACAAAAATTGTTAATCCATTAAATTGACACTGAACATAATTTTCCCTACTCAGCTAAATTTGTTTGCTTAACTAAAATCTCCTCTTAAAATTTTGGAGGAAAAAATCTGGTTGGCGAGGAGTTAGGGGTGGGTAGGGGGAGCTTGCTTCTGGCAGCCGGCCTCGCCCCTCCCCCACCGAGGAATTGAGAAAGCTTCAGGAGCGCAGCGAACCCAGCGCAAGACAATAGGGCACAGTTATCCGGCCCGCGGTGGGTAGGACGAAGAATGCCCCACGTTCTCAGGCTGCGCTCCCAGGTGAGCCCGGAGGTTGGATGCCTGGGAACCAAGGACCCAGATTGCCTCACTTTTGGGGGGAGAAGTCCCGGAAACAGTCCTCAGAAAACCCCAGGCGAAGGCTGTGGAGAGCTACCGTGCTCGGTCACCCCACCCTCCAAGCCCGCCGAACTGCCCAAATGTCTCCTCCCCCGCCCCGCTCGGGTCTCCGACCCAGGCTCAGTCCCGGGTCACCCTCGCAGGCGCCGCGCATCCACCCTCAGGGCAGCGCAGCGCCGCTCCGGCTCCGCGCAGTCCGTGCGAGGTTCCCGGCATAGACGGTCTGGGGAGAGGACAAGGTGGCGGGGACTGGGGCAGGAACAAAGCCTGGCGGGGACCTGGGATAGAATCGTCCCACCACGTCGCCTCCCCAGAACTAGCCAATCTGAACTAACATGGGGCTCCTAAGGTGACAAGTGATGGACGTGTAAGGTTGCGTGGCAGAGAGCGCAGCGTCAGGAAAGGGTCCCCGCCTAGGCTCCAGCCCCAAACCTGGGGTAGAAGATAGGGCCAGACAGCCGGGGCTCCCGCGGGATCCCCTACCTGCTCCAAGGGTGGAGGATGGGCGTGAGTGGCGCTCCCCGAGGGGGGCCGTCTCCTCTCTTTGTGTAGAGCGCTGGGAGCGCGAGGGCACTCCTAGAGGGAAGTGGGCGCTCAAGGGACCCAGGGACGACCTCCCTAAGAGCCTGAGCTCTCTGGGCGCTCCGTGAGCGGGGGGAGTGCACATTCTCTTCCTCGCTGGCACCTCGGGGCTCTGGGTGCAAGTGGGTGGGACCAGGCCGCCCGGGAAGGGGCAGCGTGGACCGAGGGTGGGGCCAGGTCCTCCCAGCCCGCGCACGGAGCTGCATTGTTCCCCGGGCCGTGGGAGGGGAGGGGGCAGCCCGCGAGGAAGTGGAAAGTGGGGTCCACATTGGTCTCTCCCTTGGTCACTCATGCAAGATTCTTTCAACCCGAATCAATCCGTGGCCCGTAATAGGGGCGCAGAGGTTGGTCCCCGGGGACTGCCCCACCCTCCCTCGGGCACGGCCCTTGTGCCCCGCCGGGCGCCAGGGCCTCACCTGCGTGGGTAGGAGCAGTGCCAGAAGCAGCAGCCCCAGCCCGAGCCTGGCCACCATCGCTCTGCCCATGTCCCCTCCGTCGGTGCGCGGCGCGTCTCGCGGGATGCTGGCTGCGTGGAGAACCGCTGGCCCCGGGCGGGTGCAGGCAAGGTGGGGAGCGCGGCGGGTCGGCGGGACCTTATATACCGGGACAGCCACAATAGCCGTGACGTGGCGCCGCCCGCCCACCCGCGCTCCCCTCCTCCGCCGCCTCCCGCCTTCCCCGCCCCACTCCGGGCTCCCCGGCGCCCCCTCCCCCCGTCGCCGCCGCCGCCCGAGCCCTCGCCGGCCCGAGCCCCCCGGGCGGCCGCAGCGGCAGGTGGGCGGGCGCCGCGGGCTTCTGGCAGCGGGCGTGGTGCCCCGGGCGGGCTGCGTGCGGGCTTGCACAGGCGCCCGGCGACTCCCACACACGACCCGGGGCGAACGCGCGAACCACACACGCGCTCCCGGGGCCGGCCCAAGTTTCCTTTGTTTCCCCGGACCTGCCATCTTACCCCCCTAAAGAAAAGTCTGCGCCTCCCACGCGGCGGGGCAGCCGCGGGTCCCGGGGCCAGCACGTCGCCGCGGCCACTGAAGAAGCGTGTCCCCAGGATCGGAGCGGGGCTAGCGATTCTGGGGGGACCGCGCGGGGCGGGGCCGGGCTCCGCGGGTTAGGTCTTCTCGAGTGCCCGCCGCAGAGGAAAGGGAACTGTGCGGGTGGCGGGGCCTCCGCGCCTGGCGCTTACCCCTTGGCGCGGGACCGGGGCGCCGCCTAGTACGAGCCCTTCCCAGCCGGTCGGCGGGGCTCGCAGGCGGCACCCCGGCCCGGAGTGCTGAGGGTGCCCGGCCCCGCGGCCGCCCCCTCCCCTGGCCACGTGCTTTGTTTTTGGAGCTCCCCACGTCCGCCAGCCTGAGCTCCCTGGGGCATCCCGGGGCCGCATCCTCCCGGGAGCCGGGCAGCCGCCGTGGGGCGCGGACCCGCTGGCGGACACTGCACACTACTGGCTTTCGATCCCGCGCGCTCCTGCCTCCCGCGGCTGGGGCGAGGAGGAGACCGCCCGCCCGGAGGAGGACCCCTTCCGCCCCAGCCCTCAAGGTCTTCCCTGCGCGTCTTTGCTCCCGGTTCCTGCCCAGGGAGCAGGAACCTCCCTGGCGGTCCCACTAGAATTCGCCGTCCCTCTCCAGTTCGAACTGTCCCTCTCGAATTCCTGGGAACACTCCGTTGCTACGTATTTGTTTGTCATTTGTTTAGAGAGCAAAAGCTTTTGGGATAAAGGCATTTACTCTTCCATAGTTGCCATTAGGAAATTCAGTGAACTGGCGCAAACAGATTAGTCATCATTTTGCAAATTTTGGCGGAATATTTTTTCCAACCATCCTATTGTGAAAATTTACAAGCATACAGCAAAAGTTGAGATAATTTTGCTGGTGGAGTATTTTTGGTTTGATTTTTAATTGCAAGACAATCCTTTCAGTCAAGGTTCAAACCAAGTGTTTTGCAGTCTTTGAAAGCAAACAGATACCAAACATAGTAAGGTTGGGGATTTGTTTAAATTTCACTTTTGCAGAACAGTCTCTTTAAAACAAGGTAAGTTTTTAGGGAAACAAAGTGACAATGGAATCCGCGATAGTTGGTCTGTGACCGAATGGGCTTGTGCCGTTAAAGCTCAGCCACGTTAGCTCAGTAACTTTCCACCTTTAGGATGTGCTTGGGAACACAAGAATTTCTGTCGAGCACCAGTGGACTTTCCTGTTTAAGTGTTACCCGGCTTCTCCCTTCCTCTTCCAGGGTGAAAAGCGGACTGTTTGTGGCTCAGGAGTACCTGGTTCCAAGGCACTGCCTAGTAAGTCCTCCAAAAGTCCTTGTTGAACTAACTAGTGGTATTCATAGGATCCGTTTTCTTTGTCCCTCATTTTTTTTTTTTAATTCATCCTCCCCTTTCCACACCCTCCTCCCCCCTACTCCTCCTTTTTGGTATTAAGTACAGAGACGAACTTGTGCGGTGCTTAATAATACAGCCTCTAGAGCCAGACTGCCCAAGTTCAAATCCTGGCCCTGCTACTTGCAGCAAAAACCCTCAGTTTCCTCATGTGTAAAATGGAGATAATCACACCATTGTTATTTATTAAAGAGGTATTGTATATATAAGTGTTAGAACTGTACCTGCCTCGTAGTGGTGGCTCTCACTTAATATTGCTCTTCCACTGAAGGTGCCAGAAACCAGAAGGTACTTACTTTCTTTGTGGTTGTGTGATACATGAAAGAATGTCAAGCTCCAAATAATACCCAAAATTGATGAGGCATTCGGGATCTATGCTCCGTGAACCATCTTTTGATCAGCTAATGAAACCCTCTAATTCACAGAGCAAGGTCCTTCACATCTGCCAAGAAGTTCCTGGGCATCCTACAGGGGGTGTTGTCAGGACACAACATGGAGGCTTAGTCCAGGTAGGGAACTTCTGTGCCCTCTGAGCCACACGGAGGGAGCAGTACCTACATGTTCTATGTGTAGGACTGAGAAGAATGACGAAGAGGCAGACTGACACAGCATGTAGTGGACTCTGGGGTCAGACCTGGATTTAAATCCTGCACCACCACTTTCTAATGGCGACTTTCGGCCAGCTTCCCAACCTCCTTACACCTACCTGGATTTCCCCATCTGTAATATGGGGCCAATAATACCTACCTCACAGGGGTATGATCTCAACTGAGATAACGTGTGTATGTATTAGCACAGTGCTTGGCACATTGTAAGGACTCCCTAAGCTGCCCCTTCTACATATATCCATTATAGTGTGGCTTTTTTAATCTTTCAAGTGTATAGCACTTGCTCTTTTCTCAAACATCTTTGCATGTGGCATTTCATTTGTGCATCTGTGAGGTCAGTAGGGCAGATGACATTAGAATCATTTTTATTTCTGAAGCACAGAGAAACTAAGTAACTTGCCCAGGACCACATAGCCAGTTATATTGCCACACCTAAAGCTAGAACCAAAGTTTCCTGAGCCAGGTCTCAAGTATTCTCTGCTTAACAAAGAAGAACAGAGTCCGTGCCCTGTCTACTCTGTATTCTCTGCACCTGGCACTCAATCAATATTTGCTGGTTACATGGACTAATATTAAAGGAGCAGGTTAATTTGCTTTTTAAGGTAAAATAATAAATCCCACTGGGCACAGTGGCATGCACTTGTAATCCCAGCTGCTTGGGAGGCTGAGGTGGGGGATCCCTTGAGGCCAGGAGTTTGAGGCCAGCCTGGGCAACATAGGGAGACCCCCACTCCAAATTAATTAATTAATTAATTAAAAAGGGGGAAAAACCTGTTTCTAAGGAAATAGAATATTCAGGGGTAAATTATTTGACATTTTTAGTACTTTTTCAGTAAAATGGATATGAAATATAATAATTCAAGAATATTCCTTTCATACTTTCCAGCACAAAGATTGGCTGGAATAATCAAAATATTTAATTTAAATGATCTTCTATAAGATGATGCTATTTTTATTTATGTTCACAATATTCTTTTCTTTTCTTTCTTAATTCCATTTGACCCTGCACTTGGCTGGCATTGAATATTCCAATTTATTCTAGTCTTTTAGCTAAGCTTTGTTTGGGAACTCCAGCCTGCTCCAAACCGCGAAGATAACAAAGTAAGCTGGCATTTCTGACGGATGAGGTCCTAGGTGCCCCGCTGTAGCACGTTGAATCAGCTGGAGGAGTCCCAGTCTGACTCTCAGTGAGGACATGCTGCCCCCTGCTGGCCATAGGGAGCCTCTGCGCTCACTGTCAAACAAAAACTCTCCTTTGTGCTGACAACAAAAAGCCTTGAATTTTTGAAGCCTTATAAAACTAATAAACTACAATGAGTTTCTTTGACTATTAGTTCCTTATTTTCCCCCTAGTGTCACTCAAATTCTCTTAAGCCTCATCCAAACAGGAAAACAAAGATAAAGCAAAAGTATTGTGACTATTTTCAGATGCAAATTGAGCTAAGAATGCCTACCTCTAAGCATCCAGGGTTGTTTTTTGTTTTTTTTTGTTTTCTTGGGGTTTTTTTTGGAAATGAAAGAGAAAGAAGCAACTCTTAATCCCTTTGGCCACAATTTAAATTTGGTGTTTCCATTGTGTTGGCAAGAATGTGAGAAAATAGTCCCTCTCCACCGATGCTGATGGTGTTATGGAAAGGAATTTGACATCTATCAATATTAAAAATACATGTCCGTATTTGACCTAGCAATTCTAATTTTGCCTACAGATAAACTTCCACAAATGCAAAAGAATGTGTTTTCAAGGACTTGTTGCAGCATTGTTTATAACAGTTAAGGATTGTAAATAACCTAATTATCCAAAGACAGAGATCTGGCTGAAGCAATGATAGCATATCCATATCATGAAATTTTATGAATTCATGAAAAAGAGTAAAAGAGCATAATATGTATTAAAGAGAAAATCTCCAAGATAAATTCTTAAGTGATAAAAGCAAGATACATAGCAGTGTGTACAGTATGGTACCGTGTGTGTTTTAAAAAACAAAAACTAGACAGAGAAAGCAAGTATTTCCAAAGAGATACACAGGAAATTTATAGTCCTTGCCACTGAGGAGAGAAACTGGATGACCAGAGCACAGGAGTGAGGTGCATTTTTCCTTATAGACCAGCTTGTACTCATTCACAAATAAAGCAATTTAAGTCCATTAAAAAACCAATACATTCTGTGGCCTTCCCTTCCCCAACACCCCACAGAACAAATATGTAGAGAGCCAACTTTCCCCAGCCCCTGGAGCCTCAGCAGCCCTCCTTCCTTCACTGGCAGGTTCTTGAACAGACATTTGTGGTAGCCTTGGTTCATTCATCCTGTGACAACTGTGAGACCAAATTCCTTCAGGTCCAGATGGCACACACACAAAAACTTTCAGTAAAAATGAGGAAAAACGTAGAACCAAGCTGTAGAAAAACTAATGAGAACTGACTTGGCAAAGCATCAGTTTCCACATTTTGTTCTTCCTGCTGGTGTCTTGAGTTATGGAGACTGTAGGGGAAGAAAAGCTCCGGGGGGGTGGGGGGGGGCAGAGTTTGCCCCAGAGAAAGGCCTGACCTGGGTGGGCTTATTCCCGTAAAAAGGATCATTCTAAGATTTCCCTTCTACTCCTATAGAGGAGGCGGCAGAGTCAATGCCTAATTGGGGTAATTAAGTTCCAGCAGAAATGAAATCCTACTTCAACCTTACAGAAAAGCATCTCCAGACCACATTTTAGCAAATGGCTGCGTCATTTGCCATTTGCAGGCAGATCTTAAATGATGCTTTGCTTGGAAATAACGAAATTGGAAGAGTGGAAAATTATAGGTATGTTTTACATCCATTGGATTTTTAGTCTTATTTCCACGTCTCTTTGTTTTCACAGGTCTTTCACATTCTGTTGGGTTTAAAGCAGGAGGGTCCCTTAGGCTAGGAGAGATTAGTAAGATTTTAAGTAGCTGGGAAAATTGGATTAAATATTTTTATAAGCCAAAGGAACATTATAACCTATAACACAATGGTATATGTAATGAAATGTTATATTGAGTCTGAAACAGGGACCACATTTTCAGACTTTGTGAAATCCTTTCTAAATCTGTGAACATGGTTATCCCAGGATTCCACTCAATAATATCTAAAGCAGATGCTGGCTTACATCTTACTCAATATAGTTTTAAGATGTCATTCTAAGGAATAAGAATTTTGTAATAGTCAGCCATTAAAATAAGAGCAGATGCATTTAATTAGCTGAGTTATATAAGGACTTCTGGTGTTAACCATGTATTTTTTTTTTTTTTTTTTTTGAGACAGAGTCTCGCTTTGTTGCCCAGGCTAGAGTGAGTGCCATGGCATCAGCCTAGCTCACAGCAACCTCAAACTCCTGAGCTCGAGCAATCCTGCTGCCTCAGCCTCCCGAGTAGCTGGGACTACAGGCATGCGCCACCATGCCCGGCTAATTTTTTTTTTTTTATATATATATTAGTTGACCAATTAATTTCTTTCTATTTTTATAGTAGAGATGGGGTCTCGCTCAGGCTGGTTTTGAACTCCTGACCTTGAGCAATCCGCCCGCCTCGGCCTCCCAGAGTGCTAGGATTAACCATGTATTTATATGTAGATCTCTGAGCTTAAAAAATTGTTTCTCAGACCAGTGCAGTGGCTCATTCCTGTAATCCTAGCACTCTGAGAGGCCAAGACCAGAGAATCACTTGTGCTCAGGAGTTCAAACCAGCCTGAGCAAGAGTGAGACCCGACTCTACTAAATATAGAAAAATTAGCCAGGTGTTGTGGTGCATGCCTGTAGTCCCAGCTACTCCGGAGGCTGAGGCAAGAAGATTGCTTAAGCCCGGCAGTTTGAAGTAACAGTAAGCTATGATGACACCACTTCGCTCTATCCAGAGGTACAGAGTGAGACTCTGTCTCAAAAAAAAAAAAAATAGAGTTTCTCTAGATATTATTTTATATATTTTTTTCAGATTATAAAAGTTATACATGCCCAATATAGAAAAATTTGGAAAATACAAAAAGTATAATAAAGAATATTAAAATTATCCATAGTCCACTAATCAGAGGTAACCACTAATAACTTTTTAAAATATTTTCTTTTTGTTTATATATATGTATATACTTCGAGTTTGCTTGTTTGTTTAACAAATAAACTTGCTGAATTAGGAGCAAATGTACACAAAGTTTTCTATCTTGCTTTTTTTTTTACTCATACAGAACCGTTAAAAAAATTAATCACAGGTTGGTCCGAGTGCAGTGGTGTTTACAACTAATTGATCACAACCAGTTACAGATTCCTTTGTTCCTTCTCCACTCCTACTGCTCCACTTGACCAGCCTTAAAAAAAAAAAAAAATTAATCACAATTGTGATCACATTCCTGCAAGGTTAATGAAATAACTGGAGTCACTAGTGCAGGTAGCCAGCCAGGATTTAGGATTTCTGCAAGATCCAGATCCAACCAAGTCCTAGCTTCAGTTTGAGGCACCTGGTGGCATTTATCTGTGCCACATTTCAATGGAGATGATTCTGGGTTCGGGGTTGACAGGACCTCCAGGACAGCAGCACAATTCCTGGAATCTTTTGGAGCTAGGAGAACATTGGAAGCGAAACTTCCTGCTTAATTGCTTTTTAAGAAGAGATGCCTGTCACCCCACCCCCACCCCCAGCTTTGTCTTCTTTCTACATTCCCCATGCTGTGGAAGCTAAGAACTTTCTTTAGTGTGTGCCATTCGAGAAGGGAATCTGATGAGGATGACAGCAGATAGCATTACATCTGAATTTGCACTATCTCAGAGCAAAGTTTTTGCCAGCTTTTACTTTATTTGTATTTGTCATTACATGGTTTTTTTTATTATTTTTTCTTCTTTTTTCTGCCAGAATGAGGGAAAAATCTAGAGTACATTACATGTTTTTCAAAAACATTGTTTATAATGAATGCACAATAGTCTTTTTAATTGGACATTTGTTACTATTATAAATAACCTTGTAACAAACACCGTTATACATGTTTTTATTTGTGGTAACTTTTTTTATGATATACTTCTGAAAGTAGAGGTCTGAGTCTTGAAATAAACTGCCAAACTTGCCCTCCAGAAATGTACACTCACAACCTTTGCTAAATATGAGAATTATGGTGTAAAATATATATTCTTTAATTTCATCAGAGAAAGAGATCTCATTTTTAATTTGTATTTTTGCTATCAATCATATTAAACTTTTTTTCCAGGCTGGGCGAGGTGGCTCATACCTGTAATCCTAACACTCTGGGAGGTTGAAGCGGGAGGATTGTTCAAGGTCAGGAGTTAGAAACCAGCCTGAGTAAGAGCGAGACCCCATCTCTACTAAAAATAGAAAGAAATTAATTGGCCAACTAAAAATATATAGAAAAAATTAGCCAGGCATGGTGGCGCATGCCTGTAGTCCCAGCTACTTGGGAGGCTGAGGCAGAAGGATTGCTTGAGCCCAGGAGTTTGAGGTTGCTGTGAGCTAGGCTGATGCCACGGCACTCTAGCCTGGGCAACAGAGTGAGACTCTGTCTCAAAAAAAAAAAAAAAGAAAGAAACTTTTTTTCCAGATTTTTACTGGCCATTTGGATTCTCCTTTCATGAATTAAGTTGCTCTTCATAAGTCTTGCCTATAGAAGGGACACATGTCAAGAATGTGCTCGGGGTGAGGAGAAACTAGATTCAGACGTCTCTTGGTTAGATTAAACAGAGTCTAATTTTCTAAAGGATATAGGAGGCAGTCAGTGTAGTCAGGTTGCAAAGCAGAGAGAGCTGCAATATTTTCCAAGAAAGTCAGAACCTATTTCCAGGTCCAGAAATCCTAACTGGGGCACACAATTACAGGTGATAAAATATGGGTACATGAAGGGAAGATCAGAACTTCTAGAAGTCTGTTGATATCACTACAGCCAGTCTTACATGCATAAGGCTAAAGCAGTTCTGCACATAAACTCCTCTGAATATGTACTGGAAACCACCTCAGATAGGCCAGGAGCACATATTTAATTTCAGAATTTTACAATACAGAGTATGATTACAGGATACTGTATCCTGAGTTATGAACTCAATCCTCTTAATCACTTTCAGCCTCCAGCCTAGAATATTTACACCAGGTAGTAGGTTTCTAAACATCTTTAAGTATCAAGGTAACAAGTCCACTAACTAAAATTCTCATTCTGTTCTTAGTTTATTGTTAGAACTCCTTATATATTAAGAAACATGGTGGGGTGTGGTGGTTCATGCTGGTAAACCCAGCACTTTGGGAGGCAAGGCAGGAGAATCACTTGAGGCTAGGAGTTCAAGAACAGCCAGGGCAACATAGCAAGGCCTCTTTTGACAAAAATAAATAAATAAGAAAAATTAAAAAGAAATACTTGCTCATTAGAGATTCATTTGAGTGAGGTGTATGACTGACCAGAGTCAAATTAAGGGTGAGGACTCCCAGACAGTGCCAAGTGTACCCATTTACAAAGGACCTGAAAGCATCACTAGAAATAAGATGAATAGGACAATATTTTCTTTCAAACGCTTCTCCCTAGAGAATTCTGAATGTGGTTGGAAGGATTATTTAATACATGCTTGGAAAATGAATGAAGTCATATCAAGCAGTGCTGATACGAATTTGAATGTTGAACTTGAATGAAGTCACATCAAGCAGCATTAACTTGTTTTGTCGTTGTTGTCTGTTTCGTTTACTAGCTAAATCGCTCGAGACACGAGAGGATATTTTGAGGGGTGCTGCTGCAGGATGTTCCTCTTCCCTAAACTTCTCAAACTCTCCTCTAGAGAAAGGTACAAGTATTTTTAAATATTAGTTTAAAGGCACACAACTAGTTACCCTGCCGAGAGCACCCAAATGTCTCAGTTAACCTTTTAGTTATTCTCAATGCTTTTTCTGTCCTGACATGCTGGAGGGTTGTGACAACCTACGTTAGCATCAATCACTCTGGACAGCAGCAGTTCCCAGGGGACCAGGATGGGGGACATATACTTAGGGGGAAATGAATCAGGCCCTTTGAAAGACTCTCCTAGAGTTCAGAATCACTGGTCATGGCATTACAGCCTTATTAATTAGCCACAAAGGATATAACATAAATTGTGAAGCATTAATCAGTAAAAGGCAAACTTACAACACAATGCATAAACAGATAATTCAAAATAATTAGCATTTATTCCCTGTGTAGCTGCCATAGCAAATAAGAAAGTTCAAAATATCTTGCTTCATTTGCAATTTTTTTTCCTTTTAATTGCATCTGCCACCTGCCGTTAATTTGAAACAAATTAAACCCTAAAGATATCTCCAAAAGTAAGAAGACTAAGCAGGTTTCACCTCTGGGCAAAAATTATATAACAGCTTTACCCATCTTCAAAAAGGGTGAAAGATTCTTTCCAGAAGCTATAGAGTATTTTCTGTTTTAATAGCATGCCCTGTCAGTGAGAGGCTGATGCTAAGGATGTGACGGCCAACTCCCTCTAGTGTGCCACATAAAAGCCGTATGAAATTCTCGTCTCCTTGGAGTTCTACACCAGTGCTGTCCGATATAAATATAAGGCAAAACACAGATTTTACATTTTCTAGTAGCCACATAAAAAGGTAAAAAGCATTAGGTAAAATTAATTTTGATAAAATATTTTATTTAACTCAGTATATTCAAAATGTTATTGTTTCAACATGCCATCAATATTAAACAATTATTTCTCTTTTTAAAATTTTTTTAATTTTTTTAGTGGAGACAGGATCTTGCCCTTGCACAAGCTGGTCTTGAACTCCTGACCTTGAGCGATTCTCCCGCCTCGGCCTCCCAGATGGCTAGGATTACAGGCATGAGTCACCATGCCCGGCCTAAACAATTATTGATGAGATATTTTTACATTCTTTTTTGGTACTGCATTAGTTGTCTTGCAGCATGATAAATTACTATAGACTTAGCAGCTTACAAGAACGTATTATCTTCCTTCACCTGTCTAGTGAAAAAAAAATAAAATAAAATAAAAAGAAAAAAACATTAAAATATTTAAAAACAACAACAAAAACAAGAAAAGAACATATTATCTCACAGTTGCTGTGGATCAGGAATCAGGGTACAGCTTAGCTCAGTCCTGTGTTTCAGGGTCTCTCTGGAGGCTGCAACCAAGGTCAACCAGGATTGGGGTCTCATCTGAAGCTTCACTAGAGAAGGATCCACTTCCAAACTCATATGGTTCTTGGTGGGATTCAGTTCCTTGTGGTTGATCAGACTAAGGGCCTTCCTTTGCCGGCTCTCAGCTAGAAGCTACTTTCAGTACATAACTATGTGGGCCTTTCCATTTCCATCAAAGCCAGCAAGGAAGAAAGTCAATAGAGTCGGCTAGCAAGGTGGAAGTTACAGTCTTAAGTAACATAATCATGTAAGTGACATCCCGTCTATCATCTTTGTCATATTCTACTGGCTAGAAGCAAATCACAGGTTCTGCCTACACTCAAGGGGATGAGGGTCCACAGAGGTGTGAGTACTACAAGACAGGAATTATTGGGAGCTATTTTAAGAGTCTGTCCCACCTGGGTGTAGTGGCTCATGCCTGTAATTCTATCACTTTAGGAGGCTGAGGTGGGAGGATTGCTTGAGACCAGGAGTTCAAAACCAGCCTAGGCCTATCTCTCTGGGAGGCCATGGAGGGTGGATTGTTTGAGCTCAGGAGTTCGAGACCAGCCTGAGCAAGAGTGAGACCCCATTACTACTAAAAAATAAAAAAATAGAAAGAAATTAGCTGGACAACTAAAAATATATATAGAAAAAATTAGCCAGGCATGGTAGCACGTGCCTGTAGTCCCAGCTACTCAGGAGGCTGAGGCAGGAGGATTGCTTGAGCCCAGGAATTTGAAGTTGCTGTGAGCTAGGCCGACGCCATGGCACTGTAGCCGAGGCAACAGAGTGAGACTCTGTCTCAAACAAAAAAAAACCAGCTTGAACAAGATGGAGACCCTGCCTCTACTAAAAATAGAAAAATTAGCCAGGCATCCTGGTGCACACCTGTGGTCCCAGCTATGTGGAAGGCTGAGGCAAGAGGATCTCTTGAGCCCAGGTATTTGAGGTTGCAGTGAGCATGATGATGCCACTGCACTCTAGCCTGGGCAACAGAGTAAGACCATGTGTCAAAAAAAAAAAAATCTGCCCCCCACACATACTAAGTCTTTGAGATATATAGTTCTGTGTATTTTACAACATATCTCACGTCAGACCAGCCACATTCCAAGTTAGTGGCTACCACATTGGGCAGTGCTATTCTGTATTAACTAAACCCAGAGATCCCAATTATGGGTGGTACCCAAACACTGATGTAAGCAATTGTGTTTTTGAACAGAGAATTTTTTTTTTTTTTTTTTTTTGAGACAGAGTCTCACTCTGTTGCCTGAGCTAGAGTGCTGTGGCATCAACCTACCTCACAGCAACCTCGAACTCCTGGGCTCAAGCAATCCTTCTACCTCAGCCTCCTGAGACTATAGGCATGCACCACCATGCCCAGCTAATTTTTTCTATATATATTTTTAGTTGTCCAGCTAATTTCTTTCTATTATTAATAGAGACGAGGTCTTGCTCTTGCTCGTCTCAAACTCCTGAGCTCAAACAATCCTCCCGCCTTGGCCTCGGCCTCTCAGAGTGCAAGTGCAAGGATTACAGGTGTGAGCCACCGTGCCTGGCCCTGAATTTTCAATTTTAGTTAGTTTAAGTTAACCACATGCAGCAAGTAGCTACTATTAGTATTAGTATATTGGACAGCACAGCTTTAGGTTATTTTATTTATTTATTTTGAGACAGAGTCTAACTTTGTTGCCCAGGCTAGAGTGAGTTCCATGGCGTCAGCCTAGCTCATAGCAACCTCAAACTCCTGGGCTCAAGCAATCCTGCTGCATCAGCCTCTAGAGTAGCTGGGACTACAGGCATGCACCACCATGCCCGGCTAATTTTTTTCTATATATATATTAGTTGGCCAATTAATTTCTTTCTATTTATAGTAGAGACGGGGGGGGGGGTGGTGTCTCACTCTTGCTCAGGCTGGTTTCGAACTCCTGACCTTAAGCGATCTGCCCGCCTCTGTCTCCCAGAATGCTAGAATTACAGGCGTGAGCCACCGCGCCCAGCCAGCTTTAGGTTATTGTTGACCCACAATAATTTGCCCACATAGTAGGCATTCTACCTCATTTATAATTATTTTGTATGAAAAAAAAGAAAAGAAAACTCAGCCACTTAAAAGCTGGGTATTCACTCTGGTGCTTGGTAGCGAAAATAAAAAAAGAAATTAATAAAGTAAAAAAAAGCTGGGTAATCTGAAGAACCTCCTTTAGCCTTTCTGTCTCTCATTTCCTTCACCTGGAAACCCAGCAAGAGGGACTAGATGTAAGAAGCTGACAGCTCAAAGCTCAGTAGACTGACACTTTAGGGCTCAGTCTTCTTTTGGCCACATCAAGTCCTCTGAAGGGACACACCTTATCCCTTCTCCAGGTGGAGAGCAGACAAATACACTCGAGTAGATTCCAGAAGTTTCCTCCAGAGATTGATAGAGGATAAGTTCATTTTAATTCATGACTCAGAGCACCATGCTGAAAACATCTACCACTCTAATTCTTAAAGAGGAAAGGGAAAAGGTCTCATTAGTGCAAAGCAATGCACCCTCAAGCCCTTCCATTTTTCCAGTTGTAGCAGTATGATGTATTATATAGTTTATGTTTTCATATGACTTCCTGTATCAGGGATAAATCACTCAGCTTCTTTACCTTAGGTTTTTGTGCCTTTCGAGGCTTGTAAAGCCAACTGGGCTTATAATCAGGTTTAGTAACCCTGATTACCTAATTTTCACCTGCAAAAAAAGCACTTTGCAATCACTGAGCTCCAAGGAGAGAAAACACTAAATCTCCTTCCCAGATTCTCTGATATAACCGGGCTCATGCGTGCATAGCATCGTAGGAAGACCTATCCTGTCCCTTTTCCTTAAAAGGGAAGTGGGGCGGGTGAGGAGGAGGAGGAGATGAAGAAGGGAGGGAGGAGTGGAGGGAGGGAGGGAGGAGGGGGAAAAAGGAGAAGGAAAGGGAGGGAGGATAGCTGCTGTAGCTTAAGTGTCTGTCAGAATCACCTGAAGGGCTTGTTAAACCACAGATGGCTGGGTTCTGTGGGATTTGTTATGTGTTTTTAATGCATATATATGCTTCAATATACATATACAGTTATGTTTTATATATGTGTGCATTTGTTTTTCCCATTACCCCTCCACCCCCAACTCCACTCCCTATAGAAATGCAGCAAGTGTAGACTGTTGCATGGTGGCTGCTGCCAGCAACATGACCCAGTGCAAACATCTGGGAAACTCTTCAGTTGATTCCAGTTACCTGGCTGGGGCCCCTGGTGGAGAGCTGCTGGCCAAGAGCATGCCTTTGCACAGAGGCACAGCCTTCTCAGAGTGTCACATTCCTCTGGCAGGATGCTTACTTTGCTACCAAAATTTGTCAAAGGCCATTCTGCTAAATAGCATTATAGTTTCCTGTCAAGAAGGAAGGAAATGGCCGGGCATGGTGGTTCATACCTGTAATCCTAGCACTCTGGGAGGCCGAGGCCAAGGCGGGAGGATTGTTTGAGCTCACAAGTTCGATACCAGCCTGAGCAAGAGTGAAACCCCATCTCTACTAAAAATAGAAGGAAATTATCTGGACAACTAAAAATATATAGAAAAAAATTAGCCAGGGATAGTGATGTCTGCCTATAGTCCTAGCTACTCGGGAGGCTGAGGTAGAAGGATCGCTTGAGCCCAGGAGTCTGAGGTTGCTGTGAGCTAGGCTTACACCACGGCACTCTAGCCCGGGCACCAGAGTGAGACTCTGTCACAAAAAAAAAAAAAAAGAAGGAAATGGAGCTTTCTGCAGTGGCAGTGTCATAGCCAGTGAGGTTTATCTGAGGTGCAATTATTGCTCATAGAAGAAAGAAGAAAATCTGTAAATATGTAAGGACTTTTGACAAAGTTCTACTTTGGTAATGTGTAAGAGGAGAGTTTTATATTTTCATAGAGACATCATAGGTAAGGATGACTAAATTGTCCAATTCATTGAAGAGTATTAGAAAGATGTTCTGCTTGTCAGCAAAGTTCAAGAGTTCAAATGAAGTCCATTTGTCTATGTTTGTTTGTGTTGACTATGCTTTTGAGGTCTTAATCATAAATTCTTTGCCTAGGCCAGACGCGGTGGCTCACGCCTGTAATCCTAGCACTCTGGGAAGCCGAGGCGGGAGGATTGCTCGAGGTCAAGAATTCGAAACCATCCTGAGCAAGAGCGAGACCCCGTCTCTACTAGAAATAGAAAGAAATTAATTGGCCAACTAATATATATATAGAAAAAAATTAGCTGGGCATGGTGACACATGCCTGTAGTCCCAGCTACTTGGGAGGCTGAGGCAACAGGATTGCTTGAGCCCAGGAGTTTGAGGTTGCTGTGAGCTAGGCTGATGCCACAGCACTCACTCTAGCCTGGGCAACAAAGCGAGACTCTGTCTCAAAAAATAAAATAAAATAAAATAAAATAAATTCTTTGCCTACATCAGTGTCCAGGAGAGTTTACCCTATGCTTTCTTCCAATATTTTTATAGCTCTGTTTCTTACATTTAAGTCTCTAATCCATTTTGAGTTGATTTTTACATATGGTGAGAGATAGGAGTCCAGTTTCATTCTTCTGCATGTGACTATTCAATTTTTCCAACACTATTTGTTGAAGAGGGTGTCCTTTCCCCAATGTAAAGTTCTCGTCAGCTTTGTTGAAGATCAGTTGGCTGTAAATTGTGGCTTTATTGCTGGGTTCTCTACTCTGTTACATTGGTCTATGTATTTATTTTTATACCCTTACCATAGAGTTTTGGTTACTACAGTCTTGTAATGTATTTTGAATTCAGGTAATGTGATGCCTCCAGCTTGTTTGTTTTGGTTTGGTTTTTTGTGTGTTGTTTTGAGACAGGGCCTTGTTCTGTCACCAAGGGTAGAGTGCAGTGCCATAACTCACTGCAACCTCAAACTCCTGGGCCAAGTGATCCTCCTGTCTCAGACTTCCAGGTAGCTGAGACTATAGGTGTATGCCATCACATCTGGCTGCTTTTTCTATTTTTTGTAGAAACAATGTCTCACTCTCACTCAGGCTGGTCTTGAATCCCTGACCTCAGCAATCCTCCTTCCTTGGCCTCCCAAAGTGCTAAGATTATAAGTCCCAGATTTCTTCTTCTTCTTCTTTTTTTTTTTTTTTTTTTTTTTTTTGAGACAGAGTCTCACTCTATTGCCCAGGCTAGAGTGCCATGGTGTCAGCCTAGCTCACAGCAACCTCCAAATCCTGGGCTCAAGCGATCCTTCTGCCTCAGCCTCCTAAGTAGCTGGAACTACAGGTATGTGCCACCATGCCTGGCTAATTTTTTCTATATATATTAGTTGCCCAATTATTTTTTTTCTATTTTTAGTAGAGACGGGGTCTCGCTCTTGCTCAGGCTGGTTTTGAACTCCTGACCTTGAGCAATCCACCCACCTCAGCCTCCCAGAGTGCTAAGATTACAGGCATGAACCACCGTGCCCAGCCAGATTTATTCTTTTTACTCAGGATTACTTTGGCTATGTGGGCTCTTGTTTGGTTCCATATGAATTTTAGAATGTTTTTTTCTAATTCTGTGAATAATGACATTTGGTATTTTGATAAAGATTACATTGAATCTATAGATTGCTTTGGGATTATATGGTCATTTTAATGATATTATTCTTATCCATGAGAATGGGATGTTTTTCCATTTGTGTCATCTTCAATTTCTTTCAACAGTATTTTATAGTTTTCCTTGTACAGATCTTTCTCCTCCTTGGTTAAATTTATTCTTAGATATTTTATTTTATTCTAGTCTATTCTATTCTTGTAGCTATTGTAAATGGTATTGCCTTCTTGAGTTCTTTCTTGTCTAGATTGTTATTGGTTTATAGAAATGCTCCTGATTTTTGCACATTGATTTTGTAGTCCTTTTTCTTTTTCTTTCTTTTTTTTAGCTAAGATTTATATATTACTCACTGTAAGGCTGGTGGTGAGGGGTTTCCCTCCCCTCCCTAGATCAAAAAAGAAAAGGCTCACGAGACCAGACCTGCCAAGGACAACTGCCAGGCCCCGCTGAGAATAACAACACCTGGATATCCACCCAGATAAGAAAGTTTTTGGTTCTTGGATTTGTAAATACAGACAGCCCTTCCTATTATTTCTCAATGACCACCAAAGGTCACCCCAGCTCTTCCCATCAAAAGTCCTCAGCCCACTTAAAATGGTATAAAAGCCTTCCCCCTTTTCAAACAGACATGACTTCTTGCCCCCCCTTGGGACCCATGAACCTCATCCGGGAGCACTCAATAAAGCCATGTTGTTTGGCCCCACACTCTCTCTCTCTCTCTGCTTCTTTTCACTGCTGCCTGAAAACCTTACTCTCACCATGTGCCACACATTGTCCTAGTACTTTATGTATATTAACTCATTTAATCCCCGCCACAATCCTTTAAGTCCCTTAGGATAGATATAATTATCTCCATTTTACAGATAAACTGAGGCATATAGGTTAAATGACATGCCTGAGGTCAAAATGCTGAAATATACTAGAACCAAGATTTGAACCCAAGCTATCTGGCTTCAGAATATATTCTTATAACCATTCTATAGAATTTTGGTGTTTTCTGTTTATCCATTTACTAATTTGTTTTGAGAAAGATTACTGACAAGAGTGGAATACTTGTGTGGCTGGGCCAGCATATATATTTCCCAGAGAGGAAAGTCTAATTGGGAAACAGCCTCAAGACATCAGTTGCTAGGTGAAAATAGAATCAAGGTAAATCAACTGGAAGATTTCAATGGACCCTGACAGCCAAGCTCATGCCCGCAGCTCCTCTCACTAACTAGACAGGGAGATTTGTGTTGACCAGCCAGCCAGTGCTAAAGACATGGCCAAACTTTTGACTTGGCTCTTACTTGAATTTCTTTCTACAAATAAGCATTTATCTTGTCCCTCCCCCCACCTTTTTTCCCCTCCCCCCATCTCCTTCCCCTCCCCCCACCTCTTTCCCCCCTATCACCCTCCCATATGCAAAGCACTATGGCTAGGTACTAAACGGTAGGGGTAGGAAAAGAGGAACAAAACATGGTTATTATCCTCTGGGAGCTCACAGTCTGGGAAGGGATAGAGGTAAACAGCCAGCTAGAACCACAGTTTACCTTACATTAGTGATTATTTCATGGAGACATGAGAAATAGATTTTGTTTGTGCCAGGCACTATCATGAACATGTCACACAGATAGGGTTGCCAAGTAAAATACAAGCCACCCAGCTAACTTTGAACGCATATGTCCCATGCAGTATTTGAGATATACTTATGCTAAAAAGTATCTGTTGTGCATCTGAAATTCAAATTTAGCTGGGTATTTTAGATTTTTATTTCCTAAATCTTACAGTGATATACCCAGATTATCATTAATCCTGACAATAATTCTGTGAGTTAGGCACTATTATTATCTCCATTTTGCAGATCCAGAAACTGAGACAATCAGGTCAAGTAAGTTGTCCAAAATCACACATCTATCTGCTGACACATCTTTAGAAACCAAGCCCTTAGGCTGCTTTGTTTCCACTGATAGCCACCTTGGTGTTGATCACCACTATCCCACTGAATCCCATTTTCTGACCTTATTCTCAAATTATCAGAGTATACCCCACTCACTGACCAACATGTGAAGCTCTGGGTCCTGGTTTTTAGTTAAAAAGAACTATATATAGACTGGTTGCCGTGGCTCATGCCTGTAATCCTAGCACTCTGGGAGACCGAGGCGGGTGGACTGCTTGAGGTCAGGAGTTCGAAACCAGCCTGAGCAAGAGCGAGACCCCGTCTCTACTAAAAATAGAAAGAAATTAATTGGCTAACTAGGCCAGGCGCGGTGGCTCAAGCCTGTAATCCTAGCTCTCTGGGAGGCCCAGGTGGGCGGATCGTTTGAGCTCAGGAGTTCGAGACCAGCCTGAGCAAGAGCGAGACCCCGTCTCTACTATAAATAGAAAGAAATTAATTAGCCAACTAATATATATAGAAAAAAAATTGGCCAGGCATGGTGGCACATGCCTGTAGTCCCAGCTACTTGGGAGGCTGAGGCAGCAGGATTGCTTGAGCCCAGGAGTTTGAGGTTGCTGTGAGCTAGGCTGACGCCACGGCACTCACTCTAGCCTGGGCAATAAAGTGAGACTCTGTCTCAAAAAAAAAAAAGAAACAGAAAAATAAAAATAAAAAATAATTGGCTAACTAATATATATATAGAAAAAAAATTAGCCGGGCATGGTGGCACATGCCTGTAGTCCCAGCTACTCGGGAGGCTGAGGCAGTAGGATTGCTTCAGCCCAGGAGTTTGAGGTTGCTGTGAGCTAGGCTGACTCCACGGCACTTACTTTAGCCTGGGCAACACAGTGAGACTCTGTCTCAAAAAGAACTATATATATATATAGGCCATGCATGGTAGCTCATGCCTGTAATCCTAGCACTCTGGGAGGCCAAAGTGGGAGGCTCGCTGGAGTTCAGGAGTTCGAGACCAGCCTGAGCAGGAGTGAGACCACATCTAAAAATTAGCTGGGCACCACCATGGCGCCCACCTGTAGCCTCAGCTACTTGGGAGGCTGAGGCAGGAGGATCACTTGAGCCAGGAGTTTTAGGTTGCAGTGAGTTATGACAATACCACTTCACTGTAGCCAGGGCAACAGAGTGAGACTCTGTCTCCACACAAGAAAAGAAAAAAGAGAGAGAGAGAAAGAACTATATAAATGGAGGATAATGATAATATTTGCTCATTATAGAAAAAAATCAGGTCTGCAAATTTCTAAGAATGTGTGTTTTGGCCAAGCATGAGGGCACATGTCTGTAATCCAAGCACTGTGGCAGGCCAACTCAGGAGGATTACTTGAGGTACGGAGTTCAAGACCAGCCTAGGCAATATATTGAGACCCCAGTCTCTATAAAAATGTTCTCAAACTTAGCCAGGAAAGGGTAGGCTGAGCCAGGAGAATTGCTTGAGCCCAGGAGCCAGGAGTTGAGTCGTAGGTTACAGTGACCAATGATTGTGTCACTGCACTCCAGCCTGGGTGACAGAGTGAGACCCTGTCTCTAAAGAAACAAAAGAAAGAGGTGTGTTTCATTGCAATGCACATGCAAAGTTAATGCGCAGAAAGACCTAGAACCACATGAGGCTGCTGTGACGCAGGAACAAAGCTGCTCTGGGGGCAGGTGGCACTGACAGCATTATGAGTTTGCATTCTAGAACATCTGGCCTCTTTCTCATTTGAGATAATTGAGATGGCAATAGTCTTGGTTCTTTGCATGACAAGGCCCGGTGAAAATAAGCAAGTGAATTTAATTTGGTTCTTTGTGGTATTGATTCCTTCTCACTCCCCACAGCAGTCATTTTCCCCCAGCTGTTCGAAATGAAACAAAGCCCACCAATAATGTGCCAAGCATCTGAAAACCCACCAGTCTTCCCCTGTAGACTCAAAGCAAAGCAAAGGCTTCTTTTCTGATCAGACTTTATTGACTTATCAAAAGTTCAACATTAAGTTAGGTAGTAGCCTTGCATTTTTAAGGTTTATCAACATATGACACAACTATTTTCATTTTCTCCAATTTTTTTCTTAGCAGAAAAGTGAGTTTTCGTGACCATGACATAAGATTTGCTTCTTTTTTTTTTTTTTTGAGACAGAGTCTTGTTCTGTTGCCCAGGCTAGAGAGCTGTGGCGTCAGCCTAGCTCACAGCAACTTCAAACTCATGGGCTCAGGCGATCCTCCTGCCTCAGCCTCCTGAGTAGCTGGGACTATAGGCATACGCCACCGTGCCCGGCTAACTTTTTATATATATGTATATATTTTTTAGTTGTCCAGCTAAATTTTTCTATTTTTTTTAGTAGAGATGGGGTCTCACTCTTGCTCAGGCTGGTCTTGAACTCCTGAGCTCAAACAATCCGCCCTCCTCGGCCTCCCGGAGTGCTAAGATTACAGGCATGAGCCACCACCATGCCTGGCCAAGATTTGCTTCTAATTATACAATGTTGAGCCATAATCTAAAAATGGACAAAGATCAGCAATTTCTGTGTTTGGTTTTTTTTTTTTTTCCCTTTTCTTTTCTTTCTTTCTTTTTTTTTTTTTTAGGCTGGTCAAGTGAAGCAGTGAGAGTGAAGAAGTGGAAAAGGAACAAAGAAATCTATAAACTGGTTCTGATCGATTAGTTGTAAACACTACTGCACTCGAGCCAGCTAGCAATTTCATATGGTTCAACTTAGTATAAATACATATGATATGTAAATCAATGCAGTCTTCCTTCATTCTTCTGGGTCATTGTAACAATAACAGCAAGAAAATCTCTAGTTTCCTAGTTACGTATACAACATGTAGCCAAACATAGATCTTAGAAATTGTGGAATAGCAGACAATGAATGGCAGCAAGGGGAGTATTTTCATGAAAAATTAGAACAATTTAACAGATCCAGGCCTTAAACATAATCATACAAACATGAAAAGCTGTTTTTGAGAACATTTCAAATGACATGCTTCAAAGAACCAAGAATACTTCTGGCCAAAGAACTCTTTCTTTGCATTTTACTAGTAAGCTATAATTTTTAGTTCATCCTTCAGATGAGGAAAAAGAACAAGTACATTTATGAGGAAAACTGCCATTTTCTCTGACATATTCCTTGGTACTTAAGCAAATATTCTAGGGATGAGACTGTTTTTCTTCATTGTTTCATATGTGGGGTCACTTGTTTCAGGGCTTATCATTGGCGTTGTCTTATCATGTCTGTTGACTCTAAGACCTTTATAACAAGGAATATTATTATTAGGTTTGTACAACTTTGAGGAAATGAGTCACAACTAAAATAGGCAATCGATTCACTCGAGCTAATGGGTGGAAGGAAGGAAGTTAGCAGTATCTGCTGCAGGTTTTTCATTTCCTAAGGTGTTTACTATTAATGTAGTGGCCGATAGTACCGACAAATTTAGTTTACTTGCCATAAGCCAATCTACACCAGTAGTCTCAACTGTGGCTTAAAGAATACTGAAAACACTTGTGGGGTACCTTTAAAGAGGTCCTTAGAGGGAACTGTTTAGTCTTAAATGCTTATATTAGAAAACTAGTAATAAAGTTGATGAGCTAAGCATCCAGCTAAAGTAATTAGAAAAATATAACAAAATAGGCTGGGCGTGGTGGCTCACACCTGTAATCCTAGCACTCTGGAGGCCGAGGCAGGCGGATTGCTCGAGGTCAGCAGTTCAAAACCAGCCTGAGCGAGATCCCGTCTCTACTAAAAATAGAAAGAAATTAATTGACCAACTAAAAACATATATAGAAAAAATTAGCCGGGCATGGTGGCATATGCCTGTGGTCCCAGCTACTGGGGAGGCTGAGGCAGCAGGATTGCTTGAGCCCAGGAGTTTGAGGTTGCTGTGAGCTAGGATGAAGCCACGGCACTCTAGCCCAGGCAAGAGAATGAGACTCTGTCTCAAAAAAAAAAAAAAAAAATATATATATATATATATATAAAAAACAAAATAAACCCAAAGAAAATAAAAGGAATGAAATAATAGAGAAAAAAGTAGAAATTAACTAAAAAATAAAGGTATAAACAAGAGGATTTTTAAAAAGCCAAAAGTTGAGTATTTAAAAACACTATTAAAATTGACAAGCCACTGGCAAAATAAATCAAGAAAAGTTGAAAAGTATAAAGAAGACAGATGTAACCACATACATCAGAGATTTTAAAAGATAAGAAAAGGAGGGAGGAGGAAACGGGTATATTCACATCTCATGGGTGCGGTATGTGCTGTCTGGGGGATGGACACGCTTGAAGCTCTGTCTCGGGTGGGGCAAAAGCAATATACATAACCTAAACATCTGCACCCCCATAATATGCTGAAATAAAATAAATACATAAATAAATAAAAAGATGAGAAAATAGTATAAATTTTATGCCATTTAATTGAGAAACACACAAAAACAATTCATGGAAAATATGACTTAAAACTAATTGAAGAATAAACAGAAAGCACCCTAGACAGTCCTCTATAAGCTGGGAGAAGGTATACATAACATTGTGATCAACACAGAATGTGATGCAGAATGTGTAATTAACCCCTTCACATTTACAAGAAAAAGAGAAACCACCTAGGGCTGCAGTGACAAATCACCATGAACTGGGTGGCTTCAAACCATAGAAATTTATCCCCTCACAGTTCAGGAGGCCAGAGTCTGAAATCAAGGTGTTAGCAGAATTGATTCCTTCTGGAAGCTTTTAGGGAAAAACCTGTTCCATGCCTCTCTGCTAGTCTCTGGTTGTTGCCAGCAATTCTTTGTGTTCTTAGATTATGGCTGTTACTCCAATCTCTGCCTCCATCATCACATGACCTTCCTACCTATGTGGATCGTCTGTGTCTCAATATCCAAATCTCTCTCTCCTTTTCATTTTATTTTATTATTATTATTGAGACAGAGTCTCACTCTGTTGCCCGGGCTAGAGTGCCGTGGTGTCAGCCTAGCTCACAGCAACCTCAAACTCCTGGGCCCAAGCATGTGCCACCATGCCTGGCTAATTTTTTCTATATATTTTAGTTGGCCAATTAATTTTCTTTCTATTTTTAGTAGAGATGGGGTCTCGCTCTTGCTGGTTTCGAACTCCTGACCTTGAGCAATCCACCCGCCTCGGCCTCCCAGAGTGCTAGGATTACAGGTGAGCCACTGTGCCTGGCCTTCTCCTTTTCATTTTAAAGATGCCAGTTAATGGATTTAGGGCCCACTCTAATCCAATATGACCTCATCTTAACTTGATTATATCTGCAAAGACCCTATTTCCAAATAAGGTCACATTCTTGGATTATGGCTGTTATTCCAATCTCTGCCTCCATCATCACATGACCTTCCTCCCTGTGTGGATCTTCTGTGTCTGGTATGCAGATCTCTGTCTCCTTTTCATTTTATTTATCTATTTTTTTTGAGACAGAGTCTCACTTTGTTGCCTAGGCTAGAGTGAGTGCCGTGGCGTCAGCCTAGCTCACAGCAACCTCAAACTCCTGGGCTCAAGCAATCCTCCTGCCTCAGCCTCCCGAGTAGCTGGGACTACAGGCATGCACCACCATGCCCGGCTAATTTTTTGTATATATATTTTTAGTTGGTCAATTAGGGTTTTTCTATTTTTTTAGTAGAGGCAGGGTCTCGCTCAGGCTGGTTTTGAAATCCTGACCTTGAGCAATCCACCCGCCTCAGCCTCCCAGAGTGCTAGGATTACAGGCATGAGCCACCACACCCGGCCCCCTCCTTTTCATTTTAGAGATACCAGTTAATGGATTTAGGGCCCACTCCAATCCAATATGACCTCATCTTAACCTCATTATATCTGCAAAGACCCTATTTCCAAATAAGGTCACGTTCACAGTAGTAGGAGTTAGGACTTGAACATACCTTTTTGTAGGATAATGACTCAACCCACTATACAGCCCAATAGAGAAAAATAAAAATAGAAAAAAAGGACATAACATATGAAGAGGAAACCCAAATGGCTAATAAACAAATGAAAAGATGCTTAACCAGTTAGCCAGGTGTGGTAGCACGTGCCCATAGTCTCAGCTACTTGGAGGATTGCTCAAGCCCAGGAGTTGAGGTTACAGTGAGCTATGATGACACCACTGCACACTGCACTCTGGCCTGGGAGACAAAGCAAGACCCTGTCCCCACCCCCCCCCCCAAAAAAAAGAAAAAAGAAAAAAAATGAAAATAAAAGGTGCTTAATCTCATAAGTAATCCGAAAAATACAAATTAAAGCACAATAAAATATCATTCCACATCCCCTAGATGGTAAAAAGTAAGTATAACAGTATAAGCTGCACTGTTGACGAGAATAGGAACAAACAGTCTCACACACTGCTTGGTCAGATAATTGTTTTTTTGGAAAACAATTTGGCATTATCTTATAAAACTAGACATGTGCATACTCAAAATTCCAGTAATTGTCCTCTGAAATTGATACTCTCAGAGAAATTCTGGCAGATGTGTACCAGGATATATTTAAAAGACACTTCATGGGTGCATTTTCCATTATAGCAAAAACAAAACAAAACAAAAAAACCTAAAGAAAAAAAAAACTTGGCCAGGCACCGTGGCTCATGCCTGTAATCCTAGTACTCTAGGAGGCTGAGGTGGGTGGATCTTTTGAACTCAGGAGTTCAAGACCAGCCTGAGCAAGAGGGAGATCCCATCTCTACTAAAAATAGAAAGAAATTAGCTGGACAACTAAAAATATATAGAAAAAATTAGCTGGGCATGGTGATGTATGCCTGTAGTCCCAACTACTTGAGAGGGTGAGGCAGGATTGCTTGAGCTCAAGAGTTTGAGGTTGCTGTGAGCTAGGCTGAAGCTATAGCACTCTAGTGCAGGCAACAGAGTAAGATTCTGTCTCAAAAAAAAGAAAAAAATAAAAACCTACAAAACTCTAGAAACCAGCCATAGCCCATTAACAGAAGAATAAGAAATAAATTACAGAATATTTACACTATGGAATCTTTCAATCAGTAAAAGAAATAGATGAACTACAGCTGCCAGCAACAAATAGGTGAGTCATAGAAACCTTATGATGAGTGAAAAAAAAAACAAGTAATAACACTCGTTTTTTTATATGTCATATCATGTGTGAAAATAATGATACCATTTTGTAAATTCCAAGAACAAAACTAATATGTTGTTTAGGGGAACACACATACGTGATTTAAAAGTGAAACTATTTTTTTAAGAAAGTAAGGGCACCAGACACTCAAATCAGGAGTATGGTTACTAGAGTCGCTACACCACATAACTGCATGGGGTGCCACTTACCATACATTGCAGTATGTGCAGATGAGTATGTAGTAAGTTCCTAGAGTTACGCATGCCCATACCTGGTGGTACTAGGGGTAAGTACAGACTAATGTATCTGAGAAAAAACACTGGTAGCTTTAATGTTTTTGTAATATTCCAGCTTTTAATTTGGATAATAGGTTTAGTAAACACACTGGCTGAGGTCAGTTTCTAACACTAAGGTCACCAGCTAGCAACCCAAGCAGTCACTCCAGGCTCTATACTCGCAAGCACTACTCCAAGGAAAAGAGAAGCACATAGAAAAGCAGGCAAAGGTGTTACAGAAAGTTCAGTACTTGTCCCAGAGGCTGCATCAGAAGAACAGATTTTGTGGTTTGAGAAGGAAAGAGGAGTTTATTAATTCAATGGCATATAAGGAGGTTGGCAGACTCCTGTCTCAAAGTACCAGAGTCCCCCTTCTGAGCAGAAGTACAGAGCTTTTAAAAGTTCTAATCAATCCCATCTTTGGCTAAAACAATCTCATGTACTCCACCTGGATTCATCCCATCTTCAGTTAGGGTGACCTCTGCCCAGGTTAATCCCATCTTTGGCTAAAATGATCTCATTACCTCCACCCAGACCATTCCCTCGGACCATCTCCTGTGGCACAAAAACAAAAGACATTCCCCTGCCCCTCCTGACCACTGGCCTGAGGCAGAGGTATAGATCCTAGTTCTCCAAAAGGAATAGGGATGTTTTAAAGAGAAGTAAAACATTTTTGCCATTTTTTCAAGCCATTTCTTCTGTTACAAAGGCTGGGCATGGTGACTAATGCCTGTAACCCCAGCACTTTGGGTGGCCAAGGTGGGAGGATCTCTTGAGGCCAGGAGTTTGAGACCAACCTGGGCAACATGCTGAGAGCCCTATCTCTACAAAGAAAACGTTAAAAATCAGTCTAGCCTGGTGGCATACACCAGTAGTTCTAGCTACTCTCGGAAGGCTGAGGCAGGAAGACCAATTGCTTGAGCCCAGGAGTTCAAGGTTGCAGTGAGCTATGATGGCGCCACTGCACTCCACCCTCTGGGACAGAGCGAGACCCTGTTGAAAGAGGAAAGGAAAGGGAAAGTGAAGGGAAGGAAAACAGGCAAAGAATATAAAGTGGCAAATCAAAGAAGAAAAAACAGCCAAGGAATAATATACGAAAAGATCCTCAATCTCATTACCAATCAGGGAAAGTTTACAAACTAAAACAAGATACTATTTTCCGTCCATGAGAATTTTTATCTAATAGCAAAGCTGAGGCAAAATTAATATAGAGAGTTTATTTGGGCTGGGCACGGTGGCTCACGCCTGTAATCCTAGCATTCTGGAAGGCCGAGGCAGGAGTGTGTGGATATATGGATGTGTATATGTAATAACTGAATTTGTTTGTGTGCTGGCAGGAATCATAGAGCAGACTGAAAAGGTTGATGAACTCAAGGTCAGGAGTTCGAAACCAGCCTGAGCAAGAGTGAGACCCCATCTCTACTATAAATAGAAAGAAATTAATTGCCCAACTAATATATATAGAAAAAAAAATTAGCCGGGCATGGTGGCGCATGCCTGTAGTCCCAGCTACTCGGGAGGTTGAGGCAGCAGGATTGCTTGAGCCCAGGAGTTTGAGGTTGCTGTGAGCTAAGCTGACGCCATGGCACTCACTCTAGCCAGGGCAACGAAGCTAGACTCTGTCTCAAAAAAAAAAAAAAAAAAAAAGAGAGAGAGAGTTTATTTGGGCCAAGGTTGAGGACTGTAGCCTGGGACACACCTCCAAGTTGCCTTGGGGAGTGCTCTGGGGAACCAAAGAGGCCCAAGTTTTCATAGCAAAAAAGGACAAGCCAGGAGAGAAGGCTTGATTTGTAATCAAAAGTTGTTCATAATTGATTCTCATTGGCTTACAGAAATATTAATATTGTTTAGTGATTGGCTCTCCATTGTTGAACTACAGGGCATATGGCATTTTATGATTCCTTGGCGTCAGTCTAGGCTAGCATAGCAGGTGCCTTCAGGAGGTAATTATTTAGCTCAAGGGGAAGTGACTGTTTCATTCCAATGACTCTGGGCCTGATAATTTAAAGAGGCTCATAGTCCTCAAATAAAGTTTCTTTTCTTTCTTTTTCTCCCAAGATTGATAATATTTGAGCTTGTATGGATGTAAATTGGTATAACTAGGCCATTTTCAGTAAGAATGAAGATAAACATACTTACTTATGACCCAGAGATTCCTATTCTAAGTGAACACCTTGGAGAAGCTTTTACATAGTGATCCCTCTGTAAGTGCCCATTGCTGCAGCGTTTGAAAGAACCTAATTTCTCTTCAGAAGGAAACAAATAAATCAGGAATAATTTATTTATTAATTGCATAAAGGAGTCAAAGTGCATGTATAAACATGGAATGAACTTCAAAAATAAAGCAAAGTGAGAAAAGTATCAGCATATCATTTCTATTAAGTTTAAAAATTAAAAAATATATAAACATTTAAAAATAATACCTATATCTAATAGATGTAAAACATATGTAGGAAATGTGTGGATATATGGATGTGTATATGTAATAACTGAATTTGTTTGTGTGCTGGCAGGAATCATAGAGCAGACTGAAAAGGTTGATGATCCAGGAAAAGGAGGACCTAAAGAGTAACCTCCTAGGGAAGGAGAGGAGGATGGGATTCAGAGCACCCGTGGAGGGATAGGTCTTTGAAATGGATTGTTTTTAAAATCTCTTTCATGATTAAATTTGAGGTTTGGGGTAAGCAAGTTGGGGTACTGGAAGGGAACTTTCTTCACCAGGTAATTTTTCTACACTTACATAAACAGACAGACAAGTAGTAGATCAATTGTGAGAGAAAATATAAGAAAATAAAATCTGCCAGCCTCCAGCCTAAGCAAGAGTGAGATGGCATTTCTACAAAAATTAGAAAAATTAGCTGGGCATGGTGTCTCACACCTATAGTCCCAGCTACTTGGGAGGCTGAGACAGGAGGATCCCTTGAGCCCAAGAGTTAAAGGCTGCAGTGAGCTATGATGATGCCACTTGCACTCTAGCCTGGGCAACAGAGCAACACCCTGTGTCAAAAAGAAAAGAAAGGCCGGGCGCAGTGGCTGACGACTGTAATCCTAGCACTCTGGGAGGCCGAGGTGGGTGGATTGCTCAAGGTCAGGAGTTCAAAACCGGCCTGAGCAAGAGCGAGACCGTCTCTACTATAAATAGAAAGAAATTAATTGCCCAACTAATATATACAGAAAAAATTAGCTGGGCATGGTGGTGCATGCCTGTAGTCCCAGCTACTTGGGAGGCTGAGGCAGGAGGATCACTTGAGCCCAGGAGTTTGAGGTTGCTGTGAGCTAGGCTGATGGCATGGCACTCACTCTAGTATGGGCAACAAAGCGAGACTCTGTCTCAAAAAACAAACAAAAAAAAAAAAAAAAGAGAAAGAAAGTAAAAGAAAGAAAGAAAAGCAAAAAAAAAAA